>JADBJO010002484.1:175000-190000 GCA_016801955.1 Conus betulinus
AGGCAGACGCTGAAAGCTATTTGAGTGAGAACTAGTTAAGCTGTCAACGCAAAAAAAAAAAAAAAAAAAAAAAAAAAAAAAACACACAGAAGGAGGACTGGGGATAGTGCTGTCAAAGTCGGACGGATCGTGGATCCGCCCTTGGATTCAGATCCATCCCTCGGATCTGACCCAAAATTCAGCGGCTTCGTCCTTAAGACCCATTCTATCTTTCCACAGAACTTAGTCAAAATCAGTTCAGTAGCATTTTTGCATCATATTAATGACAGGCAGACAAACAAACACATGAAGGTGTAAACTTTGCCTCCTCCGTGGCGGTAGTACACCACGATGTTTCCGACCCTTCATTACATTGACAGGAACAGTTCAGGCAAATATATGTGATCCACGAGTCTCTTCGGCTCTCAATTACTGAACAATAATGATAGTTACGCACCAGCCATAATGATACAGTGGATAGCGAGGCGGGCTAGTAGGCCAGGTTCGAGCCCTATCAGATTCATCCATGATTGCTAGGAGTTTTCGGCCTTGGCCGGTTCCTACCCGGAGCTGACAAGGCTGAGGTTTAAATGGGAAGACGGAAAGAACGCAGGAGAGTTTTTATCCCATTTAATGAATGCGTCTCTGAGCCATGCTACTGCTTATAGTCCCTGGACAGCGGTACAGGTGTCTTATGTCTTGGTCTGGTTGACCATTGGCTGTGATGTTTTGGAACAGGAGCGTACAACAGCCAGCCCTGTCACGGGCAGTTAAACACGTTGCACACACACACACACACACACGCCCACACGCACACACACGACACACGCTGAACACACTGCACACACTCACACACACACACCCCACACCCACACACACACACCCCTCTCCTCACCCACCCCCCCCCCCCCCCCCCCCCACACCCCCACACCCACCCCCTCACTCACACACCCCCTCATACACACACACACACCCCCCCCACCCACCCCCCACCCCCCACACACACACACACACACACACACACACACACACACACACACACACACACACACACACACACACACACACACACACACACACACACACACACACACACACACACACACACACACACATTGTGTATGCATGTAGTATCCGTGGCAATGGAAATGGGGCACACTGGAGTTCCAATGAACCGTGGCAAGTTGGCCTTAGTAACAACTCTTATACTGAGTGAGATATTTCGGCTCAGTCCGTGGTTTGAGTTGTGCACGAGACGGTTCATTATCTCCTCCGCTTATTAAGTTATGGCATGGATGCTAGTTCTTCGGATGAAAAGATTAATTCGAAGTTCCACGTGTAGCAAGCATTTTCAATTCACGTGAAAGAAGTCATATCAAGAAGAACGTTGTCCTTCATGACGTTCTGAGGGAAAATCCCTTTAGGGAGGTGAATGAAAACATACTGACTCAGAAAACAGATGGGTTGCGCTGAGCTGTGGCGAAGCGTTCTCCCTTGCTTGAGAAAAAAAAAACAAACAAACAAAACGAATTTAACGCAGAGAAATTTGTTATGATGATGAAGCTGTACAACGCAGTACATTACAATACGATACAATCCCGTGGTTCTCATTTCCAACGCGGCGTGTTTTTTTTTCTTTATTGGCGAAGGTTAAAGCAAGAAAATAGTAAAAATAAAGATGTCTATGGCAGCGTGCAGGTGTACATTACACAAATTAAATCTGGGCTTACTGTTGACACATTGATAAACCAAAATGGAAAGAAAGGAAATGGAGAAACAGATACCTGTAAGAACCAGTCTAACACATCATGGGACAGGGATGAAAACGGGCCATCAGATGTATTCAACGCTGAAGAACCTCCCAAATAATGACTTTGTGTAGCAAGCCATTTTTGACGGATGCATGCCGATCTGTTGCTATACAATGTTTCTCTTTGTTCTCATGTTCATCATCATCGTTACCTGGCCTGATCCACCCCCACTCCTCACCCGAGACTCCACACCCCTTCCTTCCCCCACGCTGAAGAGAAATGAGAACGGTTTGATATATAGAGACACAATGACAAACCAGAATGAAAGACCAGACGTTCGTTCGCCCCCCCCCCCCCCCCCCCCCCCCCCCCCCCCCCCTTCACCCCCCCCCGCCCCTGCTTCCCCCTAGCTCCTTAAAAAGAGTGAAAAGCTTTTGGAGCAATCATGTGAGATTAGTGTTGATGATGATGATGATGATAAAATCATCATCATCATCATCATTCGTGATGATGATGATGATCATCGTCGTCGTCGTCGTCGTCGTCGTCGTCGTTGTCGTCGTCATCGTTATCCTCCTCCTCCTCATCATCATCATCGTCGTCGTCGTTGTCGTCATCATCATAATCATCATGACCATTACCATCATCATCATTATCATCATCATCATCAACATCGTCATCATCATCATCATCATCAACAACAACAACAACAACCACCTCAAGCGCCCATGGGATTCATAAGAAGAAAAAAAAAACACGTCTTTTTACGTCACAAGGCCGTGCCGCATCACGTGGGGGGGACACCTGACGTTGTACATGTCCGGCGAATTGACGTGTTCAGGTGGCACACTCCATCGTCACTTCCTGTGCCGCAGAGCCGCTGCTATGACAACACGAACCTGTCTTTAAAGAATGAGCCGCCAGAGAAGCAGAACGGAGTGGATGAAGAAGAGGAGGGATGGGGTGAGGAGGGGCAGGGCAAGGGGTAGAAGAGGGGAGGTTGGTGGTGGGTGGTGGTGGCTCTCTCTCTCTCTCTCCCTCTCTCTCTCTTCTTTGGGGGAGGGGGAGTGAAGGGTTGATGCTGTGCCAAAATGTATCCTCAAATTTTTGTAGTTCACTGATTACATGTGTGGAAATAGCTTTTTTTTTTTTTTTTTTTTTTTTTTTTTTTTTTTTTTCTACAGTACAATATTAATTCACACAGTGTTTAACCCCTTGATGCATTTTCATGGTTTTTTGTTATTGTTGTCGTAGAATGTTAATTTGTTTTTATTGGGTTTCTTTCTTTTTTTTTTTTTTTTTTTTTTTTTTTTCAACACGAAGATGATATAGGTGAGATCTATTTTTAATTAGCCTGAAAACGTAAAAGCGCCGGTAGATGGGGAATATAGCCGAACGCAAATTGAAGATTTTTTTTTTTTTTTTTCAGTAACAGCATGTTTAAAAAGCTTCGAACAGGAGGGTTTCTAGCAGTAATCGCAGTTGCTATTTTTCCAGTAATGTCTTGGTTTTGTGGGTTCGTCGACAGCTCTGGGCAACATACAAGCCTGATCAAAGCTGATGCTCCAAAATATTTAGCTGGACTCGAAGCGTCATTTCCCCACTCCAAGTTGCCGCCATTTTGTTGGCTGGGCCGACATGCAGATAGCGTGCATCCCCCGAGCGCCTGGCGACGCGAGGGGCTGAGCTGTAAACCACGGAAAATGAATGAAACTTGTGCGTGAGCGGCGATCTCGTGCATTAAAGATCAGAGGCAGCACTTTGTTTGTCCAAAGATACAGACTTGACTGGATCAGTGCTCACCTTTGGCTGGTTGAGGTTCCATCGCAGACATTGACGGTATTTGCCCCTGCTTGTAGATGTGAACGGCTTTGGGTCTGCCATACATTGCCGGTATTTTCTCCTGCTTGTAGATGTGAACGGCTTTGGGTCTGCCTTCTGTATTAGAATCGGCTGGTTGTCTACAAACACTTCATAGCTCATACTGTCGAAGTATCTAGTTTGGTTCTATCTAAACTGATTTGCTCTCAGGTCTCGCTGAACAGTGCATAAAAAGAAACTGGATCACATGCTTAACGAAGAGGGCAGGAGATGAACGGGGGTGGGGGGGGGGGGGGGGGGGGGGGGGGGGTGAGGGGAAGAAGGAGCGGTCCGGATCCAATACCACCTTTCTCCTGTCCCAATCCTCGCCTAAAGAAGGAGTAAATGAACTTTTCGTCAAAGGTCAGTGGGTTGTATTTGTTTTTGTTTTGCCCCACATATGCTGTCTCGTTGTGGGTGGGTAGGTTGGTTGGTTTGTGATCCGTGAACACAAAAATTGTACTTTTGGTTGTTCTTACTCGGTTTTCATTGCTTTGTTTTGCTGAAGGACCACATTGTAATGCGCAACAAACAACTGTTCGGTCAATAAATTATTAAGCAATATAGAATGGCATGGTATGGCTTCTCCAATTTTCATTGTTTTCATGTAGTGACTTGTTTAACAAATCATTAAACAATATTGGATGACATGGTATGGCACAGTGCTGTCACGGCTGAAGTTTTTATTTCAAGGAAGGGGGGGGGGGGGGGGGGGGGGGGGGGGGGGGGGGGGGCAGGGGCGTGGGAGGGGGAACTCCATCCTTCACCCTTTCAGAGAAGCAGATTTCACATCTTTGAGAAAGCGCTGTTTTTCAGATTATGCTCCAATCATGTACAATTCCACATTCAGGGATGGACATGTGATCGTACATTCCAGTTAAAATTCAAATTCGATCCTTCCCGAGATTTTTACAAAACTGACTCTGCATTTTTTTTTCCTACTTTTTTTTTCATGCGGAAGTGGTAAGTAACCTGAGCCAGCGAACGGGACTCCAACAAAGACGACTAGAGAAAACGAAGCGTGATGCCAGTCCCATCCTCCAAGGGTTTGCCAAACACGTCTGTTCTAACTGTCGGCATCGGTGGCTTTCCATCTCGGAATTGCAGTGCAAGGTTAGATACTCCGTCAGATAACATAAACCCCACCGAAGCACCGGTGTCATTCCGATTCGCCATTTACGGCTTCACCCATTTCCTTTTTGCCTATTCCAGATTCACCTATTCCCGGTTCGCCTATTCTCGGTTCACCCATTCCCGATTTGCCCCTTCCCAGTTCGCCTATTTCCTATTCACCTATTCCCGGTTCGCCTATTTCCTATTCGCCTATTCCTGGTTCGTCTATTCCCGGTTCGTCTATTCCCGATTCGCCCATTCCCAGTTCGCCCATTCCCGGTTCGCCTAATCTGGGTTTACTTGTTCACGATTCGCCCATTCCCGGTTCGCCTATTCTGGGTTCACTTGTTCACGATTCGCCCATTCCCGGTTCGCCTATTCTGGGTTCACTTGTCACGATTCGCCCATTCCCGGTTCGCCTATTCCCGATTTGCCCATTCTCGATTTGCCTTTTCCAGTTCGCCTATTTCTGTTCGCTTGTTGTCAATTTGCCTGTACCCGAATTACTTATCTATTCCCATTTGACCGAAATCCCAGCTGGCCGGTGTATTCGATGAGACAGTTACTCTTTATTGGAATTTATTGTTGATTCTCTTTCTCTCTCACTCTCTCTCACACACACACACACACACACACACACACACACACACACACACACACACACACACACACACACACACATCAAAACACCTTGCATGCACACAGACGTACACACCTGCACGAACACGTGCATTCACACACTTATTCAATTTGTTCTTTTGTGACAGTGAAATATTCAAGCTTGCAAGATCTTATTAATTTTTGAAATTAAGCAAATATCGAAGAACACCAGCACATTTTTTCATTTTATAATCAGTAAGTACATAGTGAAAAAAAAACCGCTTATTAGCTTATCTTGAACGTACGCACACGCGCACGCACTCTCGTGCACTCACACACGCACACACACGCACGCACACACACGCGCACGCACGCGCTCACACACACACACACACACACACACACACACACACACACACACACACACACACTCGCTCACTTACTCACACATATGCACACACATATATGTTCACATACGCGCGCGCGAACGCACGAATGCACGCACGTACGCACGCACGCACGCACGCACGCACGCACGCACGCACGCACACACACACAGAATGGACGCGCGCGGGAAGAGAGAGAGAGAGAGAGAGAGAGAGAGTACATGCGCAAATGTTTCGGCATGTCTCAGACCGCTTGGATATAACTTGTGCACTAAATAGGCACAATGGGACTACCGGATAGGCTACACGGAACAAGGTGTCCAAGTGGCAAGAAGCCAATGAGCAGAACGTAGATTGGCCAAGCACAGACGAGATGAGGAGAGAGTAGATTAGCCAAGTACAGGCGAGATGAGGAGAGAGTAGATTAGCCAAGTACAGGCCAGATGAGGAGAGAGTAGATTAGCCAAGTACAGGCCAGATGAGGAGAGAGTAGATTAGCCAAGTACAGGCCAGATGAGGACAGAGTAGATTAGCCAAGTACAGGCGAGATGAGGAGAGAGTAGTTTAGCCAAGTACAGGCCAGATGAGGACAGAGTAGATTAGCCAAGTACAGGCGAGATGAGGAGAGAGAGTAGTTTAGCCTAGTACAGGCGTGTCGTCGTACCGGCTCAGGAGCACCAGCTGTCGGGAAGGTCTGCAAAGGTCCGAGTCCACGGTTACAGTTTAGACCCCAAACGCTACATATTCTGCATTACACTCAAAGCTGCACCTGGGTTTTCTCAGAAGATCGGCCAGTATTCATGGCACAGTCCATCCCTTGACCCACATCATAACTGACTCTCTTATTACGCATACATTTTTGTTAATGTTCTGTCCGAAGTAAATGAACCGAAAGAATTTAATATTCGTCCCTTCAGCTTACTGTGTCGCTCAGTGTAAGTGGCTTTTTTTCTTCTTCTTAAATCTATGATACGTTTTGCATCATTTTTATCCCAGTGAGAAATTCCAAGTCAATCAGGGTTCAGAATATTGAATAACACATTCATCCTGCGACCAACAATGTATCTGTTTGTCGCATCCCTTATGTATTCAGGTAGCGTTTAGAATGGAACCTCTAACGCCCTGAAAAGTTAAAAGTAGTAAGTGTCTTTCAGTAATACATAGTACAGTCATTTGATAAATTACCTGTTAGCAACACTTTTAGCTGTGAGTAACTAGTGCACTTCAGTATATTTTATGCTCTCGATATGATAGCTCAAAAAAAAAGCAATCTCTCTCTCTCTCTCTCTCTCTCTCTCTCTCTCTCTCTCTCTCTCTCTCTCTCTCTCTCTAACATATTTATTTTTCCCTTCTGCGACCCGCCACATTCCTTCCTTTCCCCGTCCTGATATTTCAACCCGCAGCATCTACAGTTCTCCATCGGCTCTTGGGCTGTGTTTAACCGTTGTAAATCTTCATCTACAGTTCTCCATCGGCTCTTGGGCTGTGTTTAACCGTTGTAAATCTTCATCTACAGTTCTCCATCGGCTCTTCGCCTGTGTGTTTAAACCGCTGTAAATCTTTTACTTCTTGGCTCCGCGTTTACACACACACACACACACACACACACACACACACACACACACACACACACACACACACACACACACACACACACACACACACACACACACACACACGCACACACACACACACACACACACACACACACACACACACACACACACGCGCGCGCGCGCGCGCGCGCACGCACGCACGCAGGCTAGCACGCACGCATGCACGCACGCACGCATTCCTTTCTCAACTTTAAGAAGAGAGCTTTTGACACCAATGTCCCCATCATACGCCAGTCCTTTTGTTGCAGAGGTTAGCGGTGCGCGCTCCAGTCTGTCAGAATCATAAATGTCTGGAAATGTTTGGGCTGTCGGCGGCTTCATACCAAGAGTGAAGAGTCTATGGGCTCAAACAAAAAGAGTGGAGCCTCAAACACTGGTGAGTGGACTGAATAAAATAGGTCGTCATGCACTCGTGGGAATGAACCGACCGAATTAAATGTGTATTAACAGTGAACACTTCTAAACGCGTACCACTGACAAATAGTAATTTTTCTTTCAAATGTACTATCGCTAGCTTAAATCAATTATTGTATTTCGCCCCAAAGTAATCTTTCTCATTTTCCTGTGAATGATTTTTTTTATCTCCCCTTCTGAAGTTGTGTTTTCAACCTCGTCAAATGCTTTGTTTGTTTGTTTGTTCACTTCTGTGTTTGTTTGTTTGTTTGTCAGCAAGATAACGTAAGAATAACGGCGCCGATTCTACGAAATTTGAGAGAAAGTTGAATGTGGCTCTGAGATGATATCACCAAATTTGAGTGCTGAATCACGGTGCGCATCTGGAACGAAAGGCAGATCCATGATCCGTTCGACCTTTGCCGAGGTCTGCGCTCATCAGAGTATCCAACTGGTGTTTTTTTTTTTAAACATACTGTGAATAAAAAAAAAAAATGTAGCTAAATGTAGCAAATAATGTAACAGAAATTTCTACATAATTTGGGTCACACATACTCATAACATTCACAACGTAAGCATTCTATCACAGTAAATGTAATCTTTTAGCAATATCATTCCCTGTTCTTCCCTTCTCTCCCCTTCCCACAACACACAAACACAGAGGCGCACACCCCCACACACACATTCGCAGGGCCCCATATACACAAATGTTCCACATTTGCACACTATGGCGAAGTGGATGAATATACACGTCTACAGCCCTTTCCCCAACTTTCTCTTCCCCCTTCCCTCCACGCCCACACCTTTCCTCAAATATTTCCTATCCACATCTTCACAGGAAAAGGAGAAAGATTATTTTGGGGTGAAACACAATAATGGATTTAAGCTAGCGATAGTAGATTGAAAAGAAAAATTTCTATTCCGCCGAACGAAAGAAACAACAAAATGACAAGACAAACACGACGCATCTGGACTACTTTGGTTTTCTTGAGACGAGACAAAAAACATTCAAGACAATGAAAACAAAGAAACGACAGTCATTTCTCTCCTCAAATTGGGTACGAAATAAATCACGGAGTCACCACACAGCATTAAAAAGTGACGCGTCTGTATCATGCACACAATAAATAAATACGATCTACTCCACAAAATCTGGTGTGCTGAATTTCGTTTTACTCAAGAAGTGATCTATATTGCGGCCAGTTCCTTTCAAATTTTGGTTTTCGTTGACTGCTGCTGACGATCACTCACAACATCCTTTTTTTTTTTTTTTTTTTTTTTTTTTTGTCACTGAGAAAAACAGAAGGTATTTTTCAATTTTTGCAGTTCTGTTTACATAACGATACCACCGCTGTCAGAAAAATCTTGATCTATTCCAAAGTGCACAAGATAACCGACTGCTTGGTGTTTGGTTAGGGTGGTCCGAGCTGATGCGACTTGTAATGAAAATGTTTAAACAGCCTGTGGCTGTGCCAGTATGTCGGCGTAACTGTGTAGCTGGTTGCACAAACTGCTATGCGCATGCGCACATGTAGCAACCGTTCCGAAATTGATTACGGATAGAACCGTCCCGATTCAGCCGAGCGAACAACCTGGGGAGACTTCAAATGCCGTGGGACGTCCTTTGAAGGGGGGGGGGGGGGGATCACATTTCTCACACAGCCACGCGAGCCTTTATTCGGTGCGGGTAACGGAGAAACCCGAAGGTGGAGAAGGCGAGGGAAAGGATGGAGGGGAGGGAGAATGGGAGAGGGGAGAGGGGTGGGGTGAGGGATCTGTAAAAGAATACCTGACTGAGAATTTCGTTTTATGCACCCTCAGAGGGTGTTACTAGAAATTCATGGCGGGTGATAAGAAAAGATGATGATAATGGTCTATGCGTGTGTTCAAAGACACAGGTTTCCTTTATAATCTCTACCTCATGTTCGTGTTGACGATGAAACGGATTTTAGAATGAAAGAAGAACCTGACCGGTGACTATAAAAACTTTTTCCTCGTCTCAGTAATCTGACTCTGGCCCACACGAAAAAAAAATCCGTATTTTCATTAAAAATGATGTCAATTTTAAACAGGGAAAGAAACAGAATCGATGGCCGTGTTGTTTTGACAATGCCTACCTTTTTCCATCTCTCCGGTTTTTGCTTGTTAATGATTTGATGAATAAACATTTCAGGTTCAGTGATACGCTGACGTCTGTAAACTTTCGCGCGATTGGTACAAAAAAAATCTGCAATCCGCCTAGTTTCACACCTCAGATAGATCGAGGTGGGTGTAGAGAGGAGTTAGGAGAGAAAAGAGGTCGGAGGAAGGGGAAAGGAAGGGGGGCGGGAGGGGGGGGGGGGAGGAGGCGAAGGGGACAGAGGAGGAGCTGAAAGGTGTTGGTGAGGGAAGTGTGGAACGGGTGATTTCGTACTTGTCCGGTGAATGCCGAGATACCTTCTTTCCAACAGGAGGACCTTCTTTCCAACAGGAAGGACCTTCTTTCCAACAGGAAGGAAGTTTTAACAGAACTGGATGAATCACGTAGCCCGACATACGACATATACTAACAAAAGACGAAGTTTAAACAGACTGGAGTCTAATTCAGTTTCTTTCCATTTGAAATCCATTTCGTCTTTGGAATGAACAAAATAAATGTCTTGAAGAGCTAGAGGTCAAAGACAAAGGTAGATGTATAAGAGGGGATTTGATTGAAGTGTTCAAAATATTTCACCAGCAGACGGACATACAGTGGGACTTTTTTTTTTTTTTTGAAGCTGCTAAAACAGATAGAACAAGAAATTCGGAGGCAAGATATTTGTTAAGCAGCTTCATACTAATATGGGGAGATTCACGTTCAGTAACAGAATTATTGCTAACTGGAACAATTTGCCAATTGCGCTTAAATTTGCTAATAATACTGATGTTTTTTTTTTTTAAGAATTTGCCGGACGAAGACTTGAAATTTAAACTACAGTTTAGAAGCTTTGACGAATAAGTAGGAAAATTCATATTGCATGTATTTCAACCCTGTTATAAAAGCAAAATAACATGAGGGGACATTGAAAGGCTTAACGGCCTATGTATAAAGTACGTCGTCCCTACCACTACTACAACTAAAGTCTTGACGAATAGTGTTCAGCCATGACACTTTGTACCGATGCACCCCAAAACAGTAGCGTCCTCTGATTGGTGGAAGGAGACCGAGGCTCTTTAACTCCTCACTGCCCCCCTGCACGGCTTGATCAATCTCCATTGACAGGTGGCGCTGGGAAGCCGGAAGATGCCCAGGGGTGGGGGGGGGGGGGGGGGGGGGGGGGGGGGGAGAGGGCTGGGGGGGGGGGGGGGGGGGGGAGGGTCACGGCGCAAGAGCCGAAGGTGGTGAGAGGTCAGTAGAGGGGTGGACGGGGATAGGACCCTTGTTGTAGTGTGCAGTTAGGGCCCTATTATGTACGGTCTGTGGGACCTAATAGGCACTGACTGGGGGTAGTTCTCTCTCTCTCTCTCTCTCTCTCTCTCTCTCTCTCTCTCTCTTTCAACTCAAACACACACACACACACACACACACACACACACACACACACACACACACAGAACTGCTTGTGCATATTCACGCATGGTAAATGAGACAGAAATCTGATGAGATCTGTGCTAAATCTCAAACGGCTACGTTTTATCTGCACAGCACTTTTTATTGACTAGACCCCCGCACTCCAAGCTCTCTCTCTCTCTCTCTCTCTCTCTCTCTCTCTCTCTCTCTCTCTCTCTCTCTCTCTCTCTGGGTGTTTAGATATATTTTTTTGTTCTATTGATATTGATTGAATAACTAACAACGCAATAGCATTTGGCCTCATGAAGACTCTAAAATCATCGATCACATTTGGCTTTATGTAGACTCTAACATCATCAATCACATTTGGCTTTATGTAGACTCTAACATCATCAGTCACATTTGGCTTTATGTAGACTCTAAAATCATCAGTCACATTTGGCTTTATGTAGACTCTGAAATCATCAGTCACATTTGGCTTTATGTAGACTCTGAAATCATCAATCACATTTGGCTTTATGTAGACTCTAAAATCATCAATCACATTTGGCTTTATGTAGACTCTAAAATCATCAGTCACATTTGGCTTTATGTAGACTCTAAAATCATCAGTCACATTTGGCTTTATGTAGACTCTAAAATCATCAGTCACATTTGGCTTTATGTAGACTCTAAGATCATCAGTCACATTTGGCTTTATGTAGACTCTAAGATCATCAGTCACATTTGGCTTTATGTAGACTCTCAGATCATCAGTCACATTTGGCTTTATGCAGACTCTGAGATCATCAGTCACATTTGGCTTTTTTCAGACTCTGAGATCATCAGTCACATTTGGCTTTATGCAGACTCTGAAATCATCAGTCACATTTGGCTTTATGCAGACTCTAACATCATCAATCACATTTGGCTTTATGCAGACTCTGAAAGCATCAGTCACGAAGATGGACAGGATCAGTGAAGAAACGATGGCCTTGAAAGGTTCAGAGAATACACGGTGAGCAGTTTTGTAAAAACAGCAGTATTGATATAGATAGATAGATAGACAGACAGACAGATAGACAGACAGACAGATAGATAGATAGATAGATAGACAGACAGACAGACAGATAGACAGACAGACAGACAGACAGATCGATAGATAGACAGAAAGATAGATAGGCAGGCAGACCGATAGATAGATAGACAGATCGATCGATCGATAGATAGATAGATAGAGCGATAGACAAATAGATAAATTGATAGAAAATAGATACAGACATATAGATAGAGAGAGAAAGAGAAATGCGTGTATGCGTGCGCGCGCGTGCGTGCGTGTGTTGTGTGTGTGTGTGTGTGTGTGTGTGTGTGTGTGTGTGTGTGTGTGTGTGTGTGTGTGTGTGTGTGTGCGCGCGCGCGTGTGCGTGCATGTGTGTATGTATGTTACCTCGAGTGGCCAGCAGAGAGAGAGAGAGAGAGAGAGAGGGGGGGGGGGGGGGGGGTGCTTGCCTGCATCAGAGAGAGGGGGAGAGAAATATATGCAGTAGGAGTTTGGAGCATGCATGCTTATGTCGGTTGGTATGGGCGTGCGCGTGTGTTGGATTTTTTTTTTTTTTTTTTTTTTTTTTTGTGGAAGGGGAAGATGGATGATTGAATTTTGTATGTTGTTATCGATCGAGAGAGAAAACAGACAAGACTGAATTGCAGCAGAAAGAGGCAGAGCAAAAATGTAGTTGTGAATTTTTTTTTTACTGGACAAAAGTTATAGACTTTTTTCGCTGATAGTTTAGGCCCTTACCTTTCAATCTGGATCCGGACCCAGGTCATTCTTTTGATGTGCCACTTGAAAGGGCAATACAAACATTGCTACATAAGCGTCACCTCGCACGCACGCTTTGAAGCCACTCTAAATGCATGATACATTGAATGTTCAGGTCTGAAGTGCACACATTGACTACATTTTAATGTTAACGAAGTTTCTGCAAGCACTTTTGAAAGTTTAAGTTAATATCAAATGTTTGCTTTACTTAGGTCAAAATAGCAGTGTCTACCTACTGTCAAGAATATGGCAAAGAAAGTCATTATTTTCTGCATTTACATGAACAGAATTCGGTGCAACTCAATTCTCTACATGTGCATCTGCTAGTCTGTGAGCAACCAGATTCGCTTGTACATCCACAACGAATCAGTTCTCTGCATGCTTTTGCAGCTGGTTCTAGAGAAGTCCAGTGTGGTTGATATGTCTTTGACGACTGGCTGTGGGTCCAGCCCCAGTCCTCAGGTGATGGCAAGTCATCCTGGGGCTCACCGCAGATTGCCCAGATACTCGCCTGGCACAATGCACGTTTTGCATGCTGCAACAGAGCTGCTTGACTAGGAGGAACATTCTCTATTTGCTTTTCCCTTCTGGCAGACAAGAGGCCTTCGACATTCGTTCACTGTGTCCAGATTGCTGGTTTTGTGTCATACATGACAACAGCGAAACGTTCAAGCAGTTTGAATTCCTCACAGTCTTCCTGGAGGTGGCAGAAGGGTTTCTTCATTGGTTTCTGGGAAGCTGTGGTAACATCTGGATAGCAGCGCCAGGCCTCCCATGCTGTGCGTTTTCCTCGGCTAGAGAAAGCTGACGCACAGTCACATCCTGTAAAGGCGTGGGAGGCTGGCAAAGCTTCTGACTTGTTCCTTCCGATTCTTGAGAAAAATGTCATTGATGTGTATGTGTGTAAAGTTCTTTCCAGTGCCAAAGTCAACTCATATACTTAATTCTGGACAGATCACTTGTAGACTGTGGAATTTCCCTAGGAGGATTGCGATAACATCTGTGTCAACAGTCCGAACGAGGCAATCAGTTTGCACCTTTCTTCACTGCATCAGTAAATGCAACACAATCCGTGTGTCAGCTTCCTCTTGATGGCAGTCTGAGATACCATCGCTGGGACAACAATGAGCGATGGCCTTTTCCCCTCCGCTTACAACTACTACTTCTTTCTCTGATGGAAGTGAGTGAGTTTCTTCAATGACAACTGATAGGAAATCCATGAGTTCTGTTTTGTTCTCAGGATCTCTCAGGAAGGCTTGCCATTTGTGCGGGATCTTGGTTTGTTTTTCAACCTTCCTTTTAACTCCTCTTCCACGTCTTTCTCTGGTAGATTCTTCAGGCTACTTTCAGCATACGTACCCCACATTATGTCTTGTCTCTTCGTATTCTCCAACTGCTGAGATACGTATGGGGGCAAAATCATCAAATGTTGATACCACGAGGGGATAAGAAATAAAGTACAGCAGTACCATCCAGCACCTTGACGTCAGACATGACAGGGGGATCAACCACTGCAACTGTATCAGTTTTTTTTGTTTCAACAGTTTTCACGTCTGGTTCAGTTGTGAGGTACCTAACAGAGCTGCAGGCACTTCGGCAAGGACTTCAGCAAGATCTGAGTCATCAGTGTCTATAATGTCGATTTCATCCAATCGATAAGCAGATTCCAGATCCCCAAGAATCGGTTGGACTTCTGCTTGCTCAGCTCTCAGCAAACAAGGCAACAGATCACTCTTTGTGCCTTCTCGAAGCTTGCCTCTGTCCACCATGATTTTCATGTTGGAAGAAAGTATCAAGATCAGCACCTCTGCTCTCAGCCACGACACATATAGGCGTGAAAACACTGAGCTGTGTCTTCCTTCAGTTTTTAGTTTTGCTTGGTTGCTTCTGCTGCTTTGAAGATGGACATCTGAAAAGACGAAGGGAATTCCTTTGATGGGTACGTGAATTGATTTGGTACCCTTTACCAAAACAG
>JADBJO010002484.1:197500-200000 GCA_016801955.1 Conus betulinus
TAACAGTTTAAACTGATGGTAATAGTAATACTACACACACACACACACACACACACACACACACACACACACACACACACACA
The DNA here is from genome assembly GCA_016801955.1 of Conus betulinus. NCBI lineage: Eukaryota > Metazoa > Mollusca > Gastropoda > Neogastropoda > Conidae > Conus > Conus betulinus. The sequence goes on from JADBJO010002484.1 coordinate 197,584, forward strand.
CACACACACACACATATATATATATATATATATATATATATATATATATATATATATATATATATATATATATATATATATATATAATTTTATTATATGTATGTATGTGTATATATATATATATATATATATATATATATATATATATATATATATATATATGTATGTACGTATGTATGTATATGTGTGTGTGTGTGTGTGTGTGTGTGTGTGTGTGTGTGTGTGTGTGTGTGTGTGTGTGTGTGTGTGTGTGTGTCAGTACAACACAATGTTAATCTGACAGTAAATGGTTTCAGTCAGTGTGTGTGTGTGTGTGTGTGTGTGTGTGTGTGTGTGTGTGTGTGTGTGTGTGTGTGTGTGTGTAACTGGTAATAAGTATATTGCTCATAATAGTGATAGTAGTGATAAAGATAACGGTGATGTTAACCCTAATCGAGATAATAAGAATAATAAAGTTGGTAGGTGTGTGTGTGTGTGTGTGTGTGTGTGTGTGTGTGTGTGTGTGTGTGTGTGTGTGTGTGTGTGTGTTTGTTTGTTGTTTTTGTTAATTACGAAGGTGATGATGGTAGTGCTGATAATGATAATGTGATGACAGTGCCACTGAGAGCAATAATAATAAAAGTATGTTGGAAGTAGTAACAGTTGGTGGAAAGAATAGAGATGGCCAATGAGTAAAAGTTAACAGTGCTTCTGGAGCAGAGAGAAGATGGTGAGGATGAATATAGTAATGTTAATCATATCAACGGTAGGTGAGAAGGAGAACGGAGGATCAAAGGGTGAAAGGTTAACAGTATTATTGTAGCAGGGAAGAGGGGAGGGTTGGGGAGGTGGGGAGGGGGGGGGGGGGGGGGGGGGGGGGGGGGGGGGGGGGGGGGGGGGGTGAGGGGGGGACCGCACACTTACACACACATTCACTTTTTTTTTTTTTTTAATATAAGTATTACTGTTATCATTTCTACACCTTTTTGCTGGTGATGGAATTAGTAATAAGACCTAGTAATTATATACATACTGGTAGTCATGATAGTGATAGTAATAGCAACAACAACAAAGACATTAATAATGATAATAAAGGATGTGATGATGATTAGAAGGCTGACCTGGTTGTAGCTAGAAAGGCTGACCTGGTTGTAACTAGAAGGGCTGACCTAGTTGTAACCAGTTGGGCTGACGTAGTTGTAACTAGAAGGGCTGACCTAGTTGTGACTAGAAGGCTGACCTAGATGTAACCAGAAGAGCTGACCTAGTTGTTACTAGAAGGATTGCCCTAGTTGTAACTAGAAGGATTGACCTAGTTGTAACTAAAAGGATTAACCCGGTTGTAACTAGAAGGGCTGACCTGGTCCGTAACTGGAAGGGCTGACCTGGTCGTAACTAGAAGGACTGACCCGGTTGTAACTAGAAGGCCTGAATCCGGTTGTAACTAGAAGGCCTGACCCGGTTTTGACTAGAACGGCCGACCTGGTTGTAAGGCAGATGAAACAAACTGCAGCGTTACCGAAACACGACGAAAAAGCAGAAGAGCACACAAAACAAAGTGAGAAGTAACGCAGTTTTAATGCACGACACAAAACAAGACAAGAAATTTCACCACCACTTCACCCATTCATTCACCACTTTGGCTTCACAAGAGGAGTATTGCGCATGTTAATGTCTGTACTGTTTGTATTGTTTTGTCGCTGAGGAAGCCTTCTTATGGGAAAATTTCTTGTCGACCTGGTTGTAGCCAGAAGGGTTGACCTGGCTGTAACTAAAAGGGCTGACCTGGTCATATCCAGAAGGGCTGACCTGGTCGTAACTAGAAGGATTAACCTGGTTGTAACTAGAAGGGCTGACATGGCTGTAACTAGAAGGATTAACCTGGTTGTAACTAGAAGGGCTGACCCGGTTGTAACTAGAAGGGCTGACCCGGTTGTAACTAGAAGGGCTGACCTGGTTGTAACTAGAAGATTGACCTGGGTGTAACTAGAAGGGCTGACCCGGTTGTAACTAGATGGGCTGACCTGGGTGTAACTAGAAGGGCTGACCCGGGTGTAACTAGAAGGGCTGACCTGGTTGTAACTAGAAGGTTGACCTGGGTGTAACTAGAAGGTTGACCTGGGTGTAACTAGAAGGGCTGACCTGGTTGTAGCTAGAAGGGCTGACCCGTTTATAAAATAAGAAGAAGCGGTCATAGCCTCTGTGAGGTAGAACGTCAATGACATCTCTGTCATCTACCCCCGTTAAGGACCGAATCATCAGCGCAGCCTCTTGCAAGTGTGTCCATGCGGATGCATCCATGTTAGAAGGTTGTCATGTGCTTTGAGCTTGTGTTAAAATGGTTGCTTTTTACGAAATATTCTGAAAGTTATCTTTGTGTGTGTGTGTGTGTGTGTGTGTGTGTGTGTGTGTGTGTGTGTGTGTTTATAGGTCCTTCA
>JADBJO010002484.1:205000-257500 GCA_016801955.1 Conus betulinus
GTACGAGACAGCATTTGCATGCCACAGAAGACGAGACCACCTACCCACCCATCCTCCCCACCCTTCTTTGTCTGCCTAGATATAGAGCAACATAACGGTGAAGAATGCCATAAAGTATATAACAGTAAGGGTCTCCCCTTCCACATTCCAGTGCGTCATTGAATATCCATATCAGATTTTCTGATTTGGGATGGTAGGCAAAGGAGAGGGGAAGGCGGTCACAATGGTGGGAGGGGGGGGGGGGGGGGGGGATGCGGCGGTGATAGATTAATGGTGGGGTGGGTGGGATCTTATGAAAAAAGATATGTGTGCTCTGTCAGTATACCGTATTTTGCCTGCGAATGCTCGTAGTCCGAGATTTGGTTTTTGCTCCTTAGCAACGAATGGTCTTTGCGATGCCCACAAAAAAAGGTCATTCTAAATACCTGCTTCCCAGGTATCAAAATAGATAATGCCCTCAAGAAAAGTCATTCTAAAAACCTGCTTCCCAGATATTAAAAATAGATGATGCCCACAAAAAAAGGTCATTCTAAAAACCTGCTTCCCAGATATCAAAAATAGATGATGCCCACAAAAAAGGTCATTCTAAAAACCTGCATCCCAGATATAAAAAAATAGTTGATGCCCACAAAAAAGGTCGTTCTAAAAACCTGCTTCCCAGATATTAAAAATAGATGATGCCCATAAAAAGATCATTCTAAAAACCTGCTTCCCAGATATCAGAAATAGATGATGCCCGCAAAGAAGGTCATTCTCTAAAAAACCTACTTCCCAAATATGAAAAAAATAGATGATGCCCACAAAAAGTCATTCTAAACACCTGTTTCCTAGATATCAAAAATGGATGTTTAAAAATGAAAATGTGGAAATCAGTATACAAGGTTAGCGTCTTTATCATCACTACGTACTTGAGGCACTTCAATGCAATACACAATTTAAAAGGAAAAATATGCTGCAGCCATTGATCGTCCGCACAAAAACATGTGTTCTTGTCTTCTCCATTGTAAAACAGTTACAGGCCCAACATATTGATGCAGTCAATAAATCAGTATTGCAACAATCATAAATATGTGGAACAAAACGGTCTGGCTGTGATAAAACAACGACAAGATCAGAATATGCTCTTTGTCATTCTAATAGTTTTGATTGTCGTAAGGAATGCAGGGCTTTGCCACGACAATTATATCTTGTTGCTTAGAAATGGAAACTAAACAATGATACTTTGGATTTCAGGGCATTAATGAACATGGAGGCAAAATACTGCCCTGGTAAATCCACCCTGTTTCTGTTCGTGGTGTGACGTCACATGTTTCTAAACTGTCGCTGGATGTCTGAAGTTGTCTCTTTACCAAAATCATGACAAAATGCGCATAGGATATAGAAGCGTCGTGTTTCTTTCTGTCCCTTCCACCCACGTCCCCTCCCCCCAACAAAGCATGGGTCTTAGGCCTAAATAGCCTTTTTGTTTGCTATCCACTGTGATAACGCATGTTATTCTGACTATGTATCTAAATATCTGTCTCTCTTGTAATGAGCCAGTGTGTCTGTACTGCTGAGTATTATGACAGTTAGCCACATTGCCCTGTTAGACGAGACAGAGAGAGAGAGAGAGAGAGAGAGAGAGAGAGAGAGAGAGAGAGAGACAGACAGACAGACAGACAGACAGACAGACAGACAGACAGACAGAGTGTGTGTGTGTGTGTGTGTGTGTGTGTGTGTGTGTCTGTGTGTGTCTGTGTCTCTCTGTCTCTCTCTCTCTCTCTCTCTCTCTCTCTCTCTCTCTCTCTCTCTCTCTCTCTCTCTCCCCCCCCCCCCCCCCCCCCCCCCCCCCCCCCCCCCTTCAGTTGAGTTTTGTCGCAGCATGTCATAATCTAACCAGCAAAGCAAAAAATGCTTTACTGTGCATTTTGGAAAAGCTATATAAGCTTTAAGTTAAAAGGTAATTCTTTGATTGTTTTAAATCATTTGATTCACAGATTCAGTCTGTTGTTCAATATTGTGTGTGATTTTGGGGATCTGATAATGTTCCAATGTGAAAAGGTGAATTTATGTGCTCTCAACAGATTTTTTAGCTGTAGAGTTGCAAACTCCCGATGATTGTGTTTACGGGGAGACAAACGAATATTCTGTCTATATAAACTCGGCTGTAAAATGTGTAAGACAGGAATGGGTGAACCTAGGCTTCTTCGTAAAGCCATTAAAACGCTGTTTGATTTGGACGTAAGTGGCAAGAAAAACTGAGTTTTAAGTGTCCGTTGTAAATGTACATGTTTGGGTATGTGTGCGGCTTAATCAAGATATAGAAGGAATCGACGAGTTTCTGAAAATCTTTAGAGAAAGATTAATTTCATGCAGGTGGCAAGAGTGGAGTTCCAATATGTGACGGCCTTCCACGAGATGATAGACAAGTCGCGCAGGGCTGATCGCTGCTGCGGGCAACAAAGAGTGGTGAGGGTCATTTTGGGCGTAAAGTGAGATTTTTGCACCAATACATAGGAAAGCCATTAACGTTTATTATGTTTCACTGATTTTACCTTAATTAAGCTAGAAATGTAATTAAATGAATTTTTTTTTTTCACTCTGTGTCACCAATTTTAAGCAGTACCGATTGCGAAGAGTGATAATCGAGTGCACATCCCTTGCAGAGCCCCTGTACATCATTCGAAAGCTCAGTGTGTCTATTTTTAGAATCTGTACACAATTTTCTAAAATGAACCAAGCTGAAAATAAAATGAGGCAGGAAACCGTAAACAATAAACAATCAGAAGGCCATTCAAAGTCGTACACAAAATAAAGCCTTCCAACCAATCAGCAATCAAATACCGAAATGGCCTTAGTAACTGAGCTGTTTAACAGCAGAGACGCTGCCTTTCATTGGCCAAAGCTCAAGGGAAACTACTGCGTTTTGCCTTTGTCGTCGCAGTTACTAGTAGCAGTGAAAGATACCTAAAACTTTCTGCACTGTGCACGATGCAGAACAGACTTACTGATAAACCTAGACAGACATTTGAAGAATGTTTTAAGCTGGATTTAGATTTGGCATTTCGAGAAATAGCAGGACATCGACTTCGTTACAAGGCACATAGTAATTCTGATTTTAAATACCCGCTCTGCCAAAATGGAAAAGAATTACATTCTGTTTTATGTTGCTCTGTTTGATTGATTTAAGAGCTCAACACGTACCGTCCAAATTTTGGAAAGATCCTTGTCAGTTTAGTCTGACACGGCTTATATAAGCAAGCATAAATGCCAATATATCTGTAAACATGTTTAAGTTGCGTTCTATTGTCGTATCTTGAATGCATTTTGAACTAGTAAATAACGTAAGTTTGCATTTTTGTTAGATTTCCGTGTTTGTTGTTTGTTTGTTTTGATAACTATGAAATCCTTCAGATGGGGTAATGGCCTATACATGAATAAACTTTCCTTATCCGTCTCTCTCTCTCTCTCTCTCTCTCTCTCTCTCTCTCTGGGAACTGGAGTGGATGTCTGCCGGTGAACACCATGTGGGATCGCGTCTGAAAAAAAAATAGTAAATTATAAGTGTTATAGCCATTGTTGTGGACTCATTTCTGGCAGAGACTGCTGTGAGGTGCCATGTCTTCAGAAACAGGATTTTAGACAGCGATGTGGTCTCTTTGCCTTTGTTTTTGTGGGGTTTTTTTGGGAAGAAACGTGCAAATTCAATTCTACCGCGCGACTGGGACTGACATTGAAAGCCAGGACAATCGGTGTCATATGTGTGTTTTCCTCCTTTCCTATCTCTTCTGGGGGAGTTTGTTGTTGTTACGATGCGGCGATGTTGAACTGAATCCAGGACCCCATACTTCCATGAAACAAACGCAACTTGGATCTCATTCCTCACGTTTTCCCAGTTCTGGTGCAGGAGACACACCATTGGATGCTTCCCAGTACAGAGATCAGTGCTCTAGAGATGTCTTGTCTATGTTCTATCAGCTGAACCTCAAGTTTGATGCGGTGAGGAATGACATCAGAGGCCTCGGAGACGGTTTTGATATGATGCACGAGGAAATGAAGAACATGAAGGAAGAGTGCACCCGTCTGCGAAAAGAAAGAGCAACGACCGCCTAGAGAAGAGGATGGAAGAGTTGGAGACTGACGACCTGGAATGCAGATCCAAACGAAGAACGTCATCATCCATGGGCTCCACAAACCAGAGAAGGAGTTGGCAGATGACCTGGAAGCTGCTGTCAGGGAACTCTTCACTGACCGACTGGAGCTGGCCAAGGACGTTCCCTTCGACCGCCTACATCGTTTGAACCAGAGGCCCAACTCTCCGATAGTCGGGTGCTGTACCTTCTACAAGGACAAGGTAGAGATACTTAGGGCGAGAGGGAAATTGAAAGGCACTAAGATTTTCATTGGGGAAGATTTTTCTTTCAGGGTTAGAGAAATTAGACGGAAGCTGTTGCCCCATTTGAAACAAGCAAGGCCAGCCAATAAAAAGGCGTCAGTGGTATTTGACCATCTCATCATAGAAGGTACTAAGTTTTCTGTAGACTCTGAGGGCAAGCCGAGAGAAATGAAATAGGACAGTGGCCGCTTTTCTTGTGAAGGTGTTTCTTCTCTGTTTGTTTTGTTGTGTGAATAATGTTTTTTCCACATTTGGTTTAGGGGGAACATCCAAAAAGTTGACACCGGTCGAACAACCAGAGAACATTGATTTGTGTGTTTGACGCTGCACGTGCTTGTATGTTTGAAGCTTGTGAGATTGCCAGTGACAGTGAGGAGTGTGTAAGCGAACGGGTTACAGGCCGTGCAGTCGTGCAAAAACGTTCACGGTCGCGCTCTGTGTTAGGTCAAGTTAATTCTGATTGTGAAGCACGTGCGTTTTCTGTTAAGCGTTTTTAAGTTTTGCAATGGAACGTCAATGAACTGCTCCCTAAATTAAAACATTAAGATTTCCTTTCTTATGTTCGTTCCTTTGACATCATTTGTTTTGCTGAAACCTTTACAGAGACATTTCAGTTAGATTTATTTGTTGATTATATGATCTTTGGTAAATCTGCTGTTAAATTTTCTAAACATGGTCGTTTTTTCTGGTGGAGTTGTGTGCCTTATTAAGGGAATGTATGCTCCATTCGTTCGATCTGTTGACGTAGATTACTCAAATATTATTGTTTTTCTTATAGACAAAGCTCTATTAGGTACATGAGAGATATATTGTATATGTGTGCATATGTTCCGCCTGAGGGGTCACCATTTTTTTTTTTTTTATGTAAACAATGGCATTGGTCTTCTGGAAGAATGCTTGTCAGATTGTTCAGTTGCATTTCATGATGTATACATTGTATTGTCGGGAGATTTTAACAGTCGAACTGCTGATATAAACGTTGATGATGTTTGTAGTAAAAAAATTATTTACTCATTAAAAACAAGCAGTTCGATCAACACGAACAGGAAATCTCAAGACAAAGTGCTGAATAACTATGGTAAACTTACATTGAATTTATTTACATTTGGATTATGTATTCTGAATGGCACATGTAATGGCGACCACTATGGTTGCTACACATACATTTCAGATTCAGGCAGAAGTGTAAATGATTACTTTTTAATGTCAAATGACATGTTTGCCATATTTGAATCCTTGTGTGAACTTAATATTCATGATATGTTTCATTCGGATCATATACCACTTGAATTACACTTAATTTTTTTCGGAAGAGCCTGACAGTATGAGATCTCCAGATGTGAAGCAAACACTAAATAGGATAGTCTGGAACAATAATGCAGCGCCAGTGTTTATTAACTCAGTGCACTCTGTGGAATCTCGTAGAACATTAGAGCTGGCTCTACGCTTAATCGACTATGATATTGACAAAGCTTTGTCTATTTATAACGATTGTATTAAGTGAATCAATATTCGCTGAATGCATGAATAAGCAGATCAGCACTGGTGACAATATAAATTAGATGACTGGTACGATCATGAATGTAAGACAACAAAGAAAAATTTACGAAAGCTTTACAGAACAGCCCGTCGAACAGGAGATCATGAAGACGAAAATGCTTTTTGTATCGCGCGTAGAGAGTATAAGCATCTATTAAAACGCAAAGAGAACGATTTCCATAAGTCGTTGTTAAATGAATTGTTATCTGCTGTGAATAATCAAAAGCAGTTTTGGGAACATGTAAATAGAATTCCATGTAAAAGAAAACACATTAGTAATGATATCACTCTGGATGACTGGTTTCAACACTCAAATGTTTACTCGAAAAAGAAAGTGAAACAGATGATGACGAATTTAATGTTGATGATAATGATCATTATTTTAATCAACCAATTTCGAAAGAGGAAGTTCTTTTTAGCTATGAGAAAGGTTAAAATTTAAAAAGCTGCTGGGACCGGATGGAATAAACTGGAGAGTTGTTAAAAAATGCAGGTCATTGTGTTGCAGATTTCTTTGTGATACTCTTTAATGCTTTGTTTCAGAAAGGCACATTCCCTGACACATGGACAGAAAGCATTGTATTTCCTCTGTACAAAAAAGTGATGTCAACAATCCTAACAATTACAGGGGCATTTGGCTATGCAATATTAGTTGTAAAGTTTATAGTACAGTTATAAATCATCGTTTACAAGAGTGGGTTGAAGAAAATAACATTACTGGGGAATATCAAGCACGGTTCAAAAAGAACTATTCGACTATTGATGACATGTTTACTTTGTTAGCTCTTGTTCAAAAACAGTTCTCTTTCGACAGAAAATTATATACTGCATTTATTGATTAAAAAAAAGCTTTTGATACTATAAACAGGAAAATTCTTTGGTCAATTCTAGTTTAAAAAAATGGTATAAGTGGTAATCTATACCATTGTATTAAAAGTATGTATAATAATGTTTAAACTTAAGGTACGGGTGTGGTTATAAATTAACTGATTTTGTCATGTGCACTTATGGTGTTAAGCAAAGTTTCAACAAAACTCAGCTTCACATTAGCATGCCATGACCTGGTAAGTAAAGCAAAGAAAGCTCTGCTTTGTATTATGAGAAAACTTCATGTTTTGAAGAATTCTAGTTTAGATTTGTTGTTGAAGTATTTGATACCCAGGTTCAGCCCATTGCTCAGTACGGTGCAGAACTTAGGGGACTAGACGTACGTTGCAGCCCACCCATTGCGAAAAAGTACATCTTTTTGCCTTAAAGAAATTTTGAGGAGTCGAAATGCAAACACCCAGTGACCTTGTCTATGGAGAGACCAATGGACATCCTATTTATTTAAATATGTATTAAGCTGTATTCGATACTGGTTGAAATTAACTAAAATGAATGATCATAGATTACCACGGAAAGCCTGTGTGATGTTATATGACCTAGATGTAAGAGATAAAAGAAACTGGGTGTCAAAAATCCGTAGTCAATTATATCAATTTTGATTTGGTTATGTTTGTATGAACCAAGGCGTGCAAAATGTGGGATTATCTGCCCCGACCGGCTCCCACCCATGTGGGATTATCTGCCCCGACCGGCTCCCACCCATGTGGGATTATCTGCCCCGACCGGCTCCTATCCACGTGGGATTATCTGCCCCAACCTGCTCCCACCCATGTGGGATTATCAGCCCCGACCGGCTCCCACCCAGAGCTGAGTTTGCATATTTCTTGCAGTCATTACAACACCAAGCTGCTCTGTAAGTTGCTGGAATGGTGCTCGGTTACTTATTCTTGGAATTTATTAGTTTTTATTACACACACACACACACACACACACACACACACACACACACACACACACATATATATATATATATATATATATATATATATATATATATATATACCGTTTTCGTCTATGGTAGCCGACAGGCCGTTTATGGCTAATATTGATTTATACATGAACCAATTTTTTTACATGCTGCCAGATAATCACCCTTTCAGAAAACTAAAACGTTGGAGAGAGAGAGAGAGAGAGAGAGAGAGAGAGAGAGAGAGAGAGAGAGAGAGAGAGAGAGAGAGAGATCACTTTCTGATGCGGGACAGTTTCGAAAAAGTTGCTCATTAACATCATGTCCCTCTCAATAGATGTGATGCCATGGGGGTAGTGACTATACTGTCAGATTTACGGGACCAAAGTCCAGGAGACAAAAGTCGTGAGACCCAGTCCCTGGTTTTCGTTCTGCTTCTCTTCAGTCCGGAGCATTATGGTCTGGTCGCTGAGAGCGTGCCCGGCCGGGCCAGCTCTTGTAATTAGTGAGATGATGAATAATCAACATTGCGGTTCATCCACCAGGTACGCGAGCCACGTCGTTCCTGGGTAGCTGCAACGGTTCTCCCAGCCTGGCGCCGGCCACTTTTCAAGTGAATGAGTAATGGACAGCATGCAGCAAGTTGCCGTTTCCATGGCGCACGGTTCATTACTGCATATGTTACGTTGAACTTGCACTCCACACCGAACGTCAGATTGTGGATGTGACGTCGTTCACCTAGGCTGAAAGTCTGGAATTCAAGCTAGTCAGTCTTTTATTTATTATTTATTTTATTTTTTGCTATACCCCAGCCTTTCTCTCTGCAAGGATATTTCTTTTTTTATCTTTTTTTTTCTCTCTCTCTCGCCTAGCCCGGCCGGTTACTGTCGATGTAGTTCTCTGGCCATACCCCTGCGCTTCCCTGTTGGATGCCTTACTGGGGGACTGCCCTGTCATGAGTTGTTCTTTTCTTTTTTCCTCTTCCCCAATCAGCGTACTTCTCTCCCTGAGCATACCCCTGGCCCTTCTTTCTATGGCCCCGCCCCCCGAAGTTCCCCGTTGAGGTTGTTCTGTCTGGGGGTAGATCCCGGCCCTTCCCTATCACGCACATTCTATCTCTGGCCATTTCCTGTCGGAACAGTTCTTTCTCTGGTCATACCCTGGCGCTTCCTGTCATAAACATTCTTTTTCTGGCCATACTCCGGTCCATTCCATGCCAGTGTAGTTCTTCCTCTGGCCATACCCAGTCCTTCCCTGTCACGCACATTCTATTTCTGGCCATACTAGGCCATTTCCTGTCGGAACAGTTCTTCCTCTGGCCATACCCCAGTCCTTCCCTGTCACGCACATTCTATTTCTGGCCAAACTTGGGCCATTCCTGTCGGAACAGTTCTTCCTCTGGCCATATCCTAGTCCTTCCCTGTCATAAACATCCTTCCTAATCTTCCCTTCCTCCTGGCCATATCCCAGTCCTTCCCTGTCATAAACATCCTTCCTCTGGCCATACTAAACATCCAGTGGCCATACCCCAGTCCTTCCCTGTCATAAACATCCTTCCTCTGGCCATACTCCAGTCTTCCCTGTCATAAACATCCTTCCTCTGGCCATACTCCAGTCCTTCCCTGTCATAAACATCCTTCCTCTGGCCATACCCCAGTCCTTCCCTGTCATTCCCTGGTCAGTCCTTCCCTGTCATAAACATCCTTCCTCTGGCCATACCCAGTCCTTCCCTGTCATAAACATCCTTCCTCTGGCCATACCCCAGTCTTCCCCCATAAACATCCTTCCTCTGGCCATACCCCAGTCTTCCCTGTCATAAACATCCTTCCTCTGGCCATACCCCAGTCCTTCCCTGTCATAAACATCCTTCCTCTGGCCATACTCCGGTCCATTCCCTGTCTTGTTTTCTGCCATCCCTCAGCTCTTCCCTGTAATTGCAGTTCTTCTTCTATCCATTCTCCGCGCCCTACTTGTTGGGGTATTCAGTCCATGGCCATACGCCAGACTTTCCCTGTTGGGGTTAATTCTTTCTCTGGATATACCCCAGCCCTTCCCTGCCACGGCAATTCTTTCTATGGCCATACCCCTCGCTCTTTCCAGCCGAAATAATTCTTGGTCTGGCCATACTGCTCCCTGTCGGAGTAGTTCTTCTTTCTCTGGCTATACTCCATCCCTGGCCCGTGAGAGTGGCATTTTTTCTCTGGCCATGTCCCAGTCTTCCTGCCCCATGGAGGTCTACATGTATTCTGGGGAGAGAGGGTGGAATTGGACACTATGGAGATCCGGAAAGGTTTTATAGGTCTGATACCCTTGCTGGAAGTTCGTACGTTAGTTGTTACTTTCCGAACTCCTGTGCTGTGAGTTCAGAGGTGAAGCTGACAGAAAGAACCGTGAACAGAAACTTTGTCTCTTTTGCCTGGGAGTGATTATCAAGGATGTTGCTGTGTGTAGGGAGGGGGGGTAGAAATGGGAGAGGTGAGAGAGAGAGAGAGAGAGAGAGAGAGAGAGAGAGAGAGAGAGAGAGAGAGAGAGAGAGAGAGGGAGATTGTGTACACGCGTGTGTGTGAGTGCGTGCATGTGTACGTAAAGTACGTATTTTCATTAAAATCATTCAATCGTATTTGTTGAGCTTTTTTTTTTTCTTTCAAATCATGCAGAGGATGAACACAAAACGTTCAACCCTGTGATTATTTACAACGCGCTATGTTTTCAATGTTTGCAGTAATGTTTCAGAGCGTTGATTATCTTAATGCCGGTACCGCATCTCTTGGCGATAATGCGTGCTGAGAGAGAGAGAGAGAGAGAGAGAGAGAGAGAGAGAGAGAGAGGGAGGAAGACGCACCATGTTCAACAGAATAGTGCCAGTTTGACTTCAACTTGCTTACAGCCTCAATTTGGCTTCTATGGTCCGGCTATAAAAATATGGTTGACTACAAAATATGGTTTGGCTATAAAATATGGTTTGGCTATAAAATTATGGTTTGGCTATAAAATACCTGGCTTAACGCTGACGCAAAGACTTTCCTTTAATGTGTCCTCTGTACCTAATATATAAAAAATCAGTTTCCTCGATATTTTCCTAACACACAAACGTTGAAAGACGGAACATAGTTGTCATACCAGACAAGCATAGCCTGATGTACTGCATGGTTCCAAGTTTTCTTTTGAACGGTCTTTCCTCATGTAATGTGTAAAAGAAATACAGGTACATTAAAGGGCGAGGCACACAACAGGCCAGATCGATTTAACATTTATGATAACAATTATTTGAGGTGAATTTAAGTGACTGAGTGAGTGGCCGAGTGTGTGTGTGTGTGTGTGTGTGTGTGTGTGTGTGTGTGTGTGAGTGAGAGAGAGAGAGAGAGAGAGAGAGAGAGAGAGAGAGAGAGAGAGAGAGAGAGAGAGAGTGTGTGTGTGTGTGCACGCGCGCGCGCGCGCGTGTGTGTGTGTGCGCGTGCGTGTGTGTGTGCGTGTATGACAGTTGGTGCGTGTGTTGTGTGTGTGGGGGGAGAGAGAGAGAGAGAGAGAGAGAGAGAGAGAGAGACAGACAGACAGACACAGAGAAGAGAGACAGACAGAGAGCGAGAGCAAGAGAGAGAGATCAATTGCAAAGTGGTAAGAAACAGATTACGGAACACTTTTATGTTATATGAACAGACCTACAGTATACATGTTGTAATACGCAAAAAGGAAAAAAAAAAAAAAAGATTAGTAGGTGAAGCAACATTGCCACAGTAAAATAAAATGTGCATACGACAGATTTGAAATAGTAGTGATGTCAATCTCATCTTAATAGGAAAAGGCAAATAAACTTTGTACTTCCACCTTAAAAACAGTTGTAAGCACTGGTCTTATCATCACACAATGTCTGTCACACGTAAGAGCTCTACACTGACATGCTGAACAGACTTGTGGGGATGATGTTCCATTCCTCGACTCACAACAATGTCACATCACAAAAACGTCTGGAAAAGCAAATCGCCTGTCTTGACTGCTGTCGTAAATTTCTTGCAGCCAAAATACAGAAACGCTCCAAAACTGAGCGCATGTTTAATTACACTTATTTTATACACAATAGATAACAGACAAGTGACTGTTTGGCAAGTAATATCTTCAGATGCATCATACATCACCAAGAACACGTCACAAATCACCCCCACAACACATCACAAATCACCCAGAACACGTCACAAATCATCCAGAACACGTCACAAATCACACAGAACACGCCACAAATCACACAGAACACGTCACAAATCACCCAGAACAATACTCTCCAGATGACTGTTGGCAGGAAAACAGCTGGCTGAAGTAGATTACTGGTCCAACATCCACTTGTCTGTTGTGTGTGTTGCGTGCATTACATAACCATACTTTGCGCTCTGTCATGTGTGTTAATCTGTATCTTGGCTTAGGTGTCCGTTGTGCTGCAGTCTGTTTCAGTCTTACTCTCTTGACGTTTAGGACAAAAGAGTACAGAGTACACCTTGACCAGCCAATGGAACATGTGGAGGAGCTTTAGTAGCTTTATTTCCTACTTCTTTTTCTGAATATCGCACATAGCTCTGCCTTTTCGGGAAAGATCAGAATACTTTAAAAGTGTATACTATCTTACTGACAGATCTTTAGCGTGCAAGTTACAATACGGAAGCATACGTTGCAAGCCCAGGAGCACATACAACCTAAAACAGCGATTAATTGGTAAAATAACATTGCAACAGCAAGTAAACTTTGCACTGGGTAGTTTCAATATTGCATCATTCTCCCTCCTATTAGCAATGAAGGTACTTGTGTATAAATAAATGCATCTCGAAAATCAATTCAAAAGCATAACTGAAAAATGGCCAACATTTAAATGCAACAAAAATGCATTTATAACGACAGAAAAACAACAACACAATATATGGATAAACAGCCACTGCACAAGAGACAGCTAGTGTCCACTTTCAACAATGTGTACAGTCTAAACTTAGAAAAAAAAGAACATGTAAATAAGAAAAAAAAAAAAAAAACAAAAACATGCGAATATCTTCCACAACAAAGACAGAAGGATATGCCACGCAGACACAAAAACGATTGTCACTAGTAAAGGCAAACATAAAAGAACAGCCAAGGCAGAAAAACAGAAAAAAGGAAATGGTTAGCACATGATGTAAGAATGCAGGAAACGTACTGATAAACCAAGACCCCTGGCGTGGGTTTAGCAGACCTGGGTACAGCATTGTTGCCTTACAGGCAATGCACATGTCTACGTTGTTGCTGAAGAATGTACTGCATAAGTGGGTTAACCTTTAGATGACACTCATTTCTCTCTCTGGTATGTGCATGCGTGCGTGCATGCATGCATGTGTGTGTGTGTGTGTGTGTGTGTGTGCACAACTTGTTAGTTTCTATCGTTCTTTTTCCTTCGGGCGAAGACACGTGTTCATCAGTGAACAGAAACATAAGAGACGCGAAAACATATTTCAAAACAGGAACAACAAATAACAATAAAAGTCAGATATCAACTTGCCTCCTGTGACACACCGTGGGTAGCATAAATGAGGTCTGAGGGAATAAGGGATGTGGGAAGGGAGGCTGGACAGAGGCATGGTGGGGTAGGCCTTTGTGTATTGCTGTTTTTCACTTTCAATTTCTGGCCAATAGGTCGACCTAGGCTTCGACAGTACTCCAGTACAAAAACATGCTTGCATTCACTCAAGGGGTCTCTTTGGGAAAGTTTTAAAAAAGAGCGGGAAAAATGCTAAGTGCTAAGCTGACAGGAAAAATGTTAAATGCTAACTTATTATTGGTATTAAGGTTCACTGCTTAAGAGAATTACCACAAAGGTAACACAGATTTGTATAGCACTTTTCTTTATGACTATGCTGTCCTGACATAGTCTATACTTTAAACATATAACACTTGACAAGTATGCAGCATATAGTGACATCACCATTCCTTTTTTTCCCCTTACAGTACCTTTTATTCTCTTTTCAACACTGCAAAGCACTTCCAATGAAACAAAATGGTGCCAGAGATTGCACTGTCTTTAAAGCTTGTACCTTCTCCTCCAAGCTTCTTCGAGACAAATACCCTCAAGAGAACTTTGAATAGAAAATATTTAAAACGTATCCAAAAAAAAAAAAAAAAAAAAGCATCTTCTAATATGATCTCCACAATTTTCCTTTCACTATAACATATCACAAAGATAAGTTAACTACTGGGTCAAACCTGACCCCAAGTCTAAGTTTTCTGCAAGGACAAAATGGCTAGAAGTAACTTGCAACTCTTTTCCATAGCGGAAAGTCGTAAGTGTTTAGACTGAGCTGAACACACAACTCTTCCCTCTCCCCAAAACCTGCTCTTTCCAGAAACTGGCTATTTCTATTCAGAAATTTGGGACAGACAAGTTTCCAGGTGAACGCTTGAACACTCAGATCTTCAATTAAAAAAAAAACCCATTTGCATTGCTGTGCAGTGGTTCTTCAGTTCAATCTGATCAACTTTCCTTGAAGTAAAAACTTCGGTGGAGAAGCAAAGGGGGGTAAATCACTGCTGGCCTGATACCCTAATTGACCCAATGTGTGTGTGTGTGTGTGTGTGTGTGTGTGTGTGTGTGTGTGTGTGTGTGTGTGAGAGAGAGAGGTGAGAGTGTGTGTGTGTGTGTGTGTGTGTGTGTGTGTGTGTGTGTGTGTGTGTGTGTGTGTACTTGTTTGTTTATTCCCCCTACCTCCCACCCCAAAAAACAACAAAAAAAACGTGCTGACTGAAAATTGCAAAAGGTGGTAAATTGCCTGTTGGCATTATACTGTAAGTGACCCCATGTTTTCATTGTTTATTTATTTTCCCCCCGAAATTGAGTGTTAATTGAAAAATGTCAATTTTTGTCAGTTCCTTTACCCTCTGCCACTTCAACTGACCACCTCCTGCCGTTGGTGTCATAAAGAATCTTTAAAAAAAATTCTGTAAAACAACACTTCACAACAGAATGATTGAGGCTGATTTAGAAAACTTGGCAAGAAGAACTGAAAAACCATGCCAGACCACCTAGAGATTCATCTCTCCTTCAAGTAAACATTAAACCATGCCAGACTACCTAGAGATTCATCTCTCCTGCAAGTAAACATTTGCTATTCAGGACCACTTTATCTCTTCATATAATACATTACTAAATTTCATTTCCAAAGACTCTCTCCCTTCAAAGACTTCTTTTTCCTGAAGAAAAATGTTGACAAGGCAAGAAGTACTTGCCTCCAAACCAAAGAGTCTCCTTTGTAACAGTGAGAGCCCCACAGAACACCACCCAAGTATGACTTGAAAGCAGTGGGTGGTTTTGCCTTGCATCACCTTGATACTGACTGTCCCCTGTGGACTGCCCGTGGCTACGGCCTTGTCCAGGGCAGCTGCCATGAGTGCTGAGAGAAACACAGGTGGAATGGAGATGAGAGTAAGTGGGGGTGGTGGTGGTGGTGAGGGGACACTGAAGATGAGGGTAAGTGGGGTGGTGGGTGGTGAGGGGACACTGAAGATGAGGGTAAGTGGGGTGGTGGTGATGGGACACTGAAGATGAGGGTAAGTGGGGTGGTGGTGAGGGGACACTGACGATGAGGGTAAGGGGTGGTGGTGTGGTGGTGATGGGACACTGAAGATGAGGGTAATGGGGGGGTGGTGGTGAGGGGACACTGAAGATGAGGGTAAGTAGGGGGCGCGGTGGTGAGGGGGACACTGAAGAAGATGAGGATAAGTAGGGGTGGGTGGTGGTGAGGGGACGCTGAAGATGAGGGTAAATAGGGGTGGTGGTGGTGAGGGGACACTGAAGATGAGGGTAAGTGGGATGGTGGTGGTGGTGAGGGGACACTGAAGATGAGGATAAGTGGGGAGGGTGGTGGGAGAGAGGAGGACACTGAAGATGAGGGTAAAAAGGGGTAGTGGTGGTGAGGGGACACTGAAGATGAGGGTAAGTGGGATGGTGGTGGTGGTGAGGGGACACTGAAGATGAGGGTAAGTGGGGGGTGGTGGTGGTGAGGGGACATTGAAGATGAGGGTAAGTAGGGGGGGTGGTGGTGGTGAGGGGACACTGAAGATGAGGGTAAGCAGGACTTGTGGTGAGGGGACACTAAAGATGAGGGTAAGTGGGTGGGGGGAGGGGTGGTGGCGGTGAGGGGACACTGAAGATGAGGGTAAGTGGGGGTGGGTGGTGGTGAGGGGACACTGAAGATGAGAGTAAGTGGGGGTGAGGTGGTGGCGAGAGGACACTGAAGATGAGGGTAAGTGGGGGTGGGTGGTGGTGAGGTGACACTGAAGATGACGGTATGTAGGGCTATTACTTACATTTAAAATTCATTTAGATTTCCACCTGCAGTCACCACACTTTACAACAAGAAAAGAAAAGCTTCCTCTCTAAGGAAAAGAAAAGCTTCCTCTTCAAACAAGAAGCGAAAAAAAACTTCCTCTCCACACAAGAAAAGCTTCCTCTCCACACAAAATGAGAAAAGCTTCCTCTCCACACAAGAACAGAAAAACTTCCTCTTCAAACAAGAAGAGAAAAGCTACGTCTCTACACAAGAAGAGAAAAGCTTCCTCTCTAAACAAGAAGAGAAATGCTTCTTCTCCACACCGGAACAGAAAGTTTCCTCTCCAAATGAGAAGAGAAAAAAGCTTCCTCTCCACACCCTAACAGAAAAGCTTCCTCTCCACACCCGAACAGAAAAGCTTCCTCTCCAAACAAGAAGAAGAGAAAAGTTTCCTCTCGAAACAAGGGAAAAGTTTCCTCTCGAAACAAGAAGAGCTTCCTTTTCCAAAGAAGAAGAGAAAAGTTTCCTTCCTTTAAAGACCCTATTCTTCAAGGATTTCCAGAGATGGTTATTGTTAGGTAGCACGGTACCACATATAAAACTGCACCCTTCCCTGAAAAATCATGGAACAAAAATGGTATAAAGGCAGCACTTCAAATGATCAGAAACTTTCCACAACACACAAACAGAAAGGGCATTCATGAGATTGCAGATCTTCCCCAAGATCAAATGGGATTTGCTATAGATGTGCACCAACATTCGCTTGATTCCTCCTTGGGCGACACTTGATCTTCCTACTGAGTTTCACAGATACTGCATACCAATACTGGATCTGCCTTTTTATCGACATCTGCACCAAAATCTGACAGGTTTGTTCTTGGGCCACCGACCATCTTCCGCCAGTTTCATTAAAACTGGCCAGTAGTTTTTACGTCATCTTGTTTTACGGGTAGACACAAAGTCTGAGGACTGTCAAAACATAACAGCCTTCACAAGAACCCATTAACTGAAATGCATACATCAATGTAAAACAGAATAATACAACACTGAGTGACAAAACCAAGTTTCATGCAAAACAACAAATAATACAGGCTGACTAGATTCAGATTCTGGTATAAAAACCAATGAATGTGTAGATGAGATTATGTGTGTATCCACACAAATAATGTAATCATAGCAGAAAAGGTAAAATATCTTAGCTTCAATACCATAGGCGTGGGTTTCTAATACCAACCCCCCTGAAACTGGTGAAAGGATTAGAAAACGCAAAATACTGACTCAAAGCGATTAAAAAAACCTGTTTGCACCACTTCTGTTAAGTGTCTCTGGATACACTATAAAATAACAACACACATTCTACAATTAGCTACATCAAAAATAGAAATCAAGCTAGTCACATTTACCAAGGCAGCTCATAAGAATATTTATACACATACATGTATGAAAATTCTTACTGGTCAAACCCCAGCAGCTCTTTCTCCTCGAACTCCTGAAAAATAAGTATATTCAACAAATTACTAACCATTACCAGTAAATGTGACATGGATTTCTATCAACACTGACTCTGACTGTAAACAAATTGCACATTATTTACTCTGGGATAAAGCACACCCAAGTCCATCACTAAAAGCACATGAACAGCCTGACATGAAAATTCTCACAACTGTCACTGCACTGACTGCCTCTGAACTAAGCATTACGAAAAAGCCATAGCATCAAAGGTGTCATTTTTTCCTGTTTTTACAAAGGCTTCGGACGCTAAGCGGAGGAGGGGGTGGGGAGGAAGAAAATTCTTTCATCAGAGTTCCTCAAGCAATGGCTGCAACATGCTAAACTGTCATTTCACAACTTCTGTAACTCAGAGGAAGGAGAGTTTCAAAGGCATGTCATGATCAGTTTCTCTATCAATATCTTTCTGAAAGTAACACTTAAAACAATTCAAACAATATATATTAAAAAAAAAACCCTTCAAAATGGCAAAATACACACATGCCACCAGGTTTACTGAGGATTTCACTTACATGCAGGAAAAATATTGTGACAACTAGACACATGATTATACCTGATTAGTTAATGCCAGCCTGTTTTTTCTTACTTCATCTTCTGACATGTGGATTGTGTCAAAATTCATTTTACACCGAGCTTTTGGCTTCAGAAACTGAGTTTGGAATTTTTTATCACCCTCCCAGTCCCTCCTCCCCCCTCTCTCCCCCTTCTTTTTTCAAGTTAGTACATAGTTCTGGCATTGGCTTGCTTTCACCTTTCATGGTTGGCTGGGCTGCCTACCTGAGGAAAAAAAAGTCATCCTAAGGAGCTTGAAAAGCTCAGGTTTTAGATCACTACTAAATGAACCTGAAGTGGATTTGAATCTCCCTCAGATCATTTGGTGCAGTGGCATTTTTCCCTAAGTGTTCACATGGGTTCCAACTATCTCCCTGGAGACTTCTTTGAACAAGAATAGAAAACTAAGCTTCCACCTGTGAACTGGTGCATAACAATCTTGCCCACACATAAAAGTCCCATCACCAGCTTTGAGATGAGGCCAGTTTGGCCACTGTAATTGATAACACTGTACAGAAGGCAGTTTACACATGCATAGCATGCACCCTTCAGGAAGTGTTGCTCATTTGGCTCTAACCAGGAAAGCAGCCTATTGTTTAAATGAGAGCAGATTATCAAGCCCTTAGAACTTGGTTTCTGAGGTCATGTGCTGTCGATGAATCAACAAATGTCATGGCCAGTAATGGCACAGCTGGGCTGCCTGAACACAGTGCGCTGTGCTGGGATGTTGCTCTCCAGGGCTGGAGACCATTACAGTTAGTTACAAGTCCGCCACACCAGTGGATCACATATTCCACTAGCCTGCCAAAGTGTTCACTATCTAGGTAGTTGTAAAAGGTTACCACTTTTGTGTTTGGTTGACAGTGAGCATCCAAAAAGAAAGCAAACCAAGTTTCACAGGAATCAGGACAAAGCAGTCCCTTTTCACTTATAAGCCATGCTATTTTGTTAGAAGATGACGTTCATTTTGTTCAGGGCAATTAACATCCTGTTGAGTCCATGTCTTTCTATATTACACACCCCACCCCTCCCCTACACATTTAATCACAACTTTGAAACTTGCAAGGTGTTTTCATATTGGAGTGAAGACTTTGACTGCAAAAACAACAAACATGATAACAACAAATAGAAGCTGACTTGATAACATCCTCTAGTAGCTTCTGCACATCGACTAGGGGCTTCTGTACATCTACAAGTAACTGTTTGTGAAGCTAGCCAGATTATATTGGCTGTATCAGCATCGTAAGGATGATGAAATCGATGGCCATTTCAGATAAAAGTTTGTGCTTTTAAGTCTTCAAACCCTCTAGGAGACATGATCAGTGCAAACAGCGAATTTTCAAATCACCTAAGAGACCGTTCAGTTTTGAACTCCACTTGTCCATCACAGTTTGCACTTGCCTTGGATGACCAGATGACTGAATTTGTCCAGCCCTGTTCTTCATGGAAACAAACTGTGCAGAATCACTGTCACTAATCAGTCCCCAATAGTTCAGTCTATGTCACTATCATGGTCACTTCATGCTTTTATGTAAATTCACTAGTACAACACCTGCCAGCTTCTTTGTTTGCATCACTGTCAACATACTAATGCCTCCACACAGACACAGCAGTGAAAAAAAACAATTGCTGCAGTCCTGAAGACTGCAGAGGCCACAAAACTGCTCATGGAGCAAAAAATGTTGGTTTCCTGCATAACTCATTGCATGCTAAATGAAAGCTTCTGAATGTTCCATGCCTGACCATTTCCTTCCTATCTTGAATGACAGAGAGCATTAAATGTATTACCCTTCATCAGCTGAATAATGGCATCTTGCTACACTACTGACATTCACCATCATCGTTTCTGTAGCTCCCCTCACTTTTCTGGCCAGCTCAAGTGTTCTGAATCACTGCACAATCCAATCAGGCGTGAAGAGTTGTCCACGCTGACAGGCTGACAAATTCCTGTCTTACCTTCTCCTATTGTCACCAAATCTATGACAACATCATCAGCGCATTGAATACAAATCTTTGTAAAGTTAACTTGGAGTAAAATGTTCTCTGTTTTTAAACTAAGGTAAACATTTGGTCTTCACAACAAAACTGGGCTCTGCATACACAACGCATAAATCTCCATGAAAAGCTCACTTTCCTTACCTCACAAACTGGCCTCCAGCTATATTTCTACTGTGGGAAACGGACAGCAAAAAAAATGGGAAATACAAATGATATGACATGGTGATTAGCTAAATGAACAGGAAATGTACACGATGCATTTGCAATGTAAAGGAATTGACAGAAGAGCACCATCAGAGGTGTCACGAGTGTGCTCTCACATCTCCTGAAGGCACAGGTTGCTGGCCCCATTCTTTTTACAAACAACACTTAAGGTCATGGCTTGCAGCCTATGGAAAAGGAAAATGAGAACCGCTTTCAACGATCCAAAACTTAATACACACACACCCCCATGTGTACATCCGCCTAACTCCCACACACTTTTCCTCCTCTTGCTGTTTCATGTTTCACTTTTAAATCACATCATACCTCCATCCACTCACAAATACAATTACACACTAGACTAGTTTGCCAGACACAGCACATACTTTCAACCAAATTTCGACAAATTGGTTCGACGTAATGCATCCAGACCAAGAAAGACAGGGACCTGCAATGCTGATCACTGCGGTCTGAGAAACACCCTCGATGAACTATCCATAGGATACTACAATTTATGCGGCCAAAGTGTTCTTGAGCTGTTCGTAGGCATGTCCTGTAACCAGCACTCCGTAACAATGCTGCCCTTGTATTCCTATTTGCTGATGCCATGCCTTAAAATATCACAGACCTCATCTGTGCTTATTTCATGTGAAGCGTTTCCAACACTACTGTCAATGATTAAAGCCAGTTTGAAAAAACAAGCTTTCATTAAGAATATAGCACCAATCCTCTGAAAGATCATAAAATTAATCTTTCTCCAACACATGTCACTTCAGGAAATGTGAGAGCACAGCTTCTTTAATTGTTGCATCAATGTCAAGTAGGCACAAAAAACTTGCCCCAGGTCAAGCCATGCTGTCCAGATCATGTGATTCAGTTCCAGTATAATTACTGCCAAATGCTGAGACCGAGTCACCATGGTCACTCCTACCAGGCCTTGGAACATAGGATGAGATGTTCACATGAGGCACATCTGACACGTTTTCATTGTCCAGTCTGGGCACGTCTGACACGTTTTCATTGTCCAGTCGGGACACATATGGCAAGTTTTCATTGTCAGTTGGGACACATATGGCAAGTTCTCCATGTTCCTGCTGGTCACATAGGGCAAACTGTCATTGTCCTCTTCATGCACATCGCTGTTCGCTGGGGGCACATCCGGCAAGTTCTGACCATCCACTTGTGGTGCGTATAGCGAGTTGTCACTGTCCATTTGGGGCACATACAGCAAGCCCTCGCTGTCACTGTGCCCTCCAATTCTGTCAAGCTGGGGAACATCAGGCTGGCTGAAGGTGGGGGACAGGTGCCACGTGCACACTCTGTGCCACAGACTTGCCTGGCTGTGGGATATAGGGGGCTGGCTGTTGGTCTGGGGGCTTGCTGACCTCACAACCTGCTTTACTGAAGTGTCGGGCCCATGCACATAGGAGTGGCAGGTGTTCAGGGAGCTTGCTGGGCCTTCGCTCTGTGAAGTGCCAGGTGTGGAGATAACCAACTGCGTAACATTCGTCAGGCTTGTCGAATCACCGCTCTGCACTGATGGACTGTCAGGCTGGAGGACATGGGGACTGGTTGACATCTTTTAGGTTTCCCTCATAATCATTCTGTGAGAATGAAGAATTTAATCCTGATTCACAGGACTGGTTAAGGCTTGTTGGGCCATGAATGTGATTCAATGAACTGTGTGGTTCCGGGACATGTGACTGGTTGACATTCTGGAGGCTTGCTGGATCACCACTCTGTGTCATGACAGACTCAGACCTGGGGACATGGGGTTTGCTGGCACATTGGAGGTTTGCTGGCTCTCCACTTTGCACCAGGGAGTCAGGTCGAATAATGTTTGACTGGACAACATATTCAGATCTGGAAATATCAGATGGATTGACAGTCTGACACCCTGCAAGAATATCATCAAGAACAGGTGGTGGAGGATAACTCTGCCCACCATCACCATCAGATCCAGAACAGAAAGTGACATCAAGCTGCAGATATGTCGATTCTTTGTGGCTGACAGAGCCATCACCCTGAAGAACATGAGGAAAGGCGGGACTGTCCGACCTCTTCACATAGTCAGATTCCTGACCTCCGACCACACTTGAACACTGAGGTTCACACACTGTGGACCCTTCGACGTGGCCAAAAGACTCAATGGTATGTGCCGCTGTGTTGTCTCGTCCATCACTGACCGACAGCTTGGGGCCGCCTCTGTGGTGGCCCACTCTGTCAGTGGAAAGGACCGTCCGGACGGCAGGGCGGCCTCCTCCTCCACAGTGTTCAGAGAAGCAGCACCCAGGTTATGAGGTGTGTAGCTGCTGGCTTGCTCCAACAACCTTTCTGACTGGCTGGCTGTCACCGGCATCAGTGAGGCTGGTCCTACATGATGTTTCATCTAAATGGCCTTCCCTCTGAAAAAAAACAAAACAAAACAAAAAAAAAAAAAAACGACCATCATTTCTCACCAACTTTTAATATGTGAATTCATATACAGTATGGCTGAAAAAGTATTTCATCACGACATTCTGAAGGTATGACTGATACCAATTCTTGCAGGACTGGATGTGTCTTTTCTTGCTCTCATGTTTCACCAACACACTGACTATTCCCCAATCATGCATGCAGTGACACCAAATAGTCATCCTCACACCCACCTCACATACATACCCAGACACACTCAAACATTATTCTGTAACAAATTTTCCTGCTGAAAACCTTGATGCTCTGTGTGCATGAGTTGTATGTATGTATGTGTGCACAAACACAAAGGTGTACTCGCATCTTTGTGTGAGTATGTATGTTCATGACCCTGTTGATATTCCTATGTGTATAAGTGTGAGTAAGCATACGCCTAAGTTATTTATGTGCTATGCAAGTCATGTGCACATATACATGACCAACTTCATAAATGAACAGCCTACTGTTTGCAGTTCCCAAATGTTCAGTAGAGAATGTAAATTTCCATCACACAAAATTCATCAGATTTATCTCCTCTTCGACAGCAAACCATGAACTACCAGGCATCACATGAAAATTGACACAAATCATGTGTGGGGGTTGAAAAAAAATGGGCAAAACAACTGCAAGTTACATTTAGAATTTTAATTTCATGAGTTCTTCTAGAGTGCCACATACAAATTCAGGAGTAAGCAGGTTTGCCTTCTCCGATTCATCACATATGTGAATAAACACACACCATTCATGCATACACTCATTCACACCACTCCTGCACAATTATCTCATGCTCATACTTGCTCCCATACAGCAAAATACACATATACCAGGCAAACTGCTGACTCTATACCTCTACCTCTCTCTTTCTCTCCCTCTCTTTCTATCATGCGCACGCACGCACACACACACACACACACACACACACACACACACACACACACACACACACCACCTGGCAATATCATACATAGCCTTCTATTTGTAAATTGTAACTGAGAATTTTTTTAACTAAACAAACAACAACCCCCCATTCATTGGTCACCGCTATACCATAATCTTTACCAGTCTCCAGTGTTTAATTAAACAAACATTTCACCTTTTATTAGCCACCCAAAACAGTCTGTCTGCTCACAAAATCCTACCCTTCTACATTCAGCCAACATTTCCAAATGTCCATTTTTCCCCTTTAGGAAGGGAATCGATGACCTTGGTATTTTTATGTTTTCTCCTGCTGGGGAGAAGCGAGGAGCTATGAACTAGAGTTGAGAGTTGGCACTTTAATGTGTCGAGCATTTGGAGTTCTGCTATAGTCTGCCACCCCCCCCCCCCCCCCCCCCCCCCCCCCCCCCCCCCCCAAAGGGGCTTGACAAACTACAGTACAACTCTGGAAGCAACACAGATCACGGAAGCTCACACCAAACCCAGTCTCTCTTCTACCTCTTCTTTTCCCCCCCCCCCCCCCTCCCCCTTTCCCCACTGAAGATGGGGGAGGCTTACTTATGATCGGCCAGTTTCATTTCCTGATATGTGACAAGCCTAAAGGTGCCTATACTGGCTAAGAGCATATCTCAATGTCGGGTAAACGGAGGAAGGTAACCATTCTTCATTCCCCTAGTATTACATTGCACATCAGCACTGAATGTCTTCCTCCTTGGCTGGCATTACATCCTAGAAGGGAAGAAGAGATGCTGTGAAGTAAGAACATATCTCATCGGCTGCATGCCATCCTAGAAAGTAAGAAATGCTGTAAGTAAGAGTATATCTCATCGGCTGGCATGCCATCCTAGAAGGGAAGAGATGCTGTGAAGTAAGAACATATATCTCAGTGTCGGGTATGGGGAGGAAGACAACATTCTTCATGCCCTTAGCATTATATTGCATATCAGCACCAAACATCTCACTCCGGGTTGGCGTCACATCCTAAGTTATACTGAGGTTTTTTTGTCAGCCTATTCTTATGTACACTGGCTGACTATTGTAGCACCGCAGGAGTTCAAGACTTCAGCTTCCATGGTGTAGCCCTTCTGCCCCAAAGAATGAAAAGAAAAGATAAAAACTCTGAGATAACTTGAAGCATCTCTTCCATCCCCAAATGGCTAAAAACAAGTTTGTGACAACTGGATAAAATTAGCAACATTTGTTTAGATGGAAAGATTGTTCTGATGGCAAGGTTTTCTACCTCCCCCCCCCCCCCCCCCCCCCCCCCCCTCAAAATGTGTTCCAACTCAAAAGCACTACAAAATGACAACTATCAATGTTTCGTAAAATAAAACTATGTAGATTAAATTGGAAAAATGGATCTGATATGAAAAGAGAAAAAGAAGAAAATGGATGCATAAATCCCCATCGTGTTCAATGGTTTTCAAATCGTTTTAAACCAAAGAGATTTTTTTTTGTCAATCGGTTATATGGCACTGATTTTCAACTTTATATAATTCTATGTATTTATCTTGTTCTTTATCTTAAATTACATTAATTTTCATCTCTATTGCTTTTCATTATCTCAGAGTGCATCTTATATACATGCTGAGAATTTAGAATCAACAGAACACAAACCACATTATCTTGTCCCTATATTCAATGAGCAAATCTAAATTATGTCCTAGAATTCTTTCTTTTTTCCCCCCAAAGAGATTTAAGCACTGAAATTCAAGCAAACAACAACAACAAACTACTATTGCATCACCGGATGTCATCACCCTCAGATACTACCATCACCCAAAAGCCATACTCACAATAGGACCCTGGCTGGATGAGGGGGTGTGCAGAATCCTGTAATCCACTGTTCCATCAAAGGGACTCTGCATGGACAAGCAGCATTACACAAAATTAACCTGTTTTCCGCCAACAAAAAAAAGGTCTCCCCATCATGAGCTTTCACAATTTTCCCCCAGTAAACATCATGCAGGGTCCAATGCAGTCCTGGGGAATTATCTGGGGCATTATGTTGTTTATTACACTATTTGGGGGCATTAGTCTGTTTATTACACTGTTTGGGGGCATTGTGCTGTTTATTACACTGCTTGGGTGCATTACGCTGTTTATTACACTGTTTGGGGGCATTACGCTGTTTATTACAGTTTGGGGGCATTACGCTGTTCATTACACTGTTTGAGGGCATTACACTGTTCATTACACTGTTTGGGGGCATTATACTGTTCATTACACTGTTTGGGGGCATTAGTCTGTTTATTACACTGTTTGGGGGCATTGTGCTGTTTATTACACTGCTTGGGTGCATTACGCTGTTTATTACACTGTTTGGGGGCATTATGCTGTTTATTACACTGTTTGGGGGCATTACACTGTTTGGGGGCATTACACTGTTTATTACACTGTTTTGGGGGCATTACACTGTTTATTACACTGTTTGGGGGCATTACCCTGTTTATTACACTGTTTGGGGGCATTACGCTGTTTATTACATTGTTTGGGAGCATTACGCTGTTTATTACACTGTTTGGGGGCATTACGCTGTTTATTACACTGTTTGGGGGCATTATGCTGTTTATTACACTGTTTGGGGGCATTACGCGGTCTATTACACACTTTGGGGGGCATTACGCTGTTTATTACATTGTTTTGGGGTAACACTTATTATTACACTGTCTAAGGGGCATTATGCTGTTTTTTACAGTCTGGGGGCACTGCACAGTTTATTACACTATTTGGGGGCATTGCGCTATTTGTTACACTATTTGGGGTACTGCACTGTTTATTGCACTATTTGGGGGCATTACGCTGTTTATTACACTATTTGGGGGCATTACGCTGTTTATTACACTATTTGGGGGCATTATGCTATTTATTACACTATTTGGGGCACTGCACTGTTTATTACACTATTGGGGGGGCATCATGTTGTTTATTACACTGTTTGGGGGCATCACGCTGTTTATTACACTGTTTGGGGGCATTGCGCTATTTATTACACTATTTGGGGCACTGCACTGTTTATTACACTATTTGGGGGCACTGCACTGTTTATTACACTATTTGGGGGCATTACACTGTTTATTACACTATTGGGGGGCATTACCCTGTTTATTACACTATTGGGGGGCATTATGCTGTTTATTACACTATTTAGGGGCATTACGCTGTTTATTACACTATTTAGGGGCATTACACTGTTTATTACACTATTTGGGGGCATTACGCCGTTTATTACACTATTGGGGCGCATTACGCTGTTTATTACACTATTTAGGGGCATTATGCTGTTTATTACACTATTTGGGGGGCATTACGCCGTTTATTACACTAAAAAGGTGCCAACCAGCAGATGAAGGATGAAAACAAAAAGATGGTGATGGTCTGTTTTGGCAAGTTCAGGGATATGAACACAAGACCAAGACATTTTCTTGATCTACATTCCCCCAGAACAAGTGTGTCAGATACTGTATGGTCTGAATTTCGTTCAAGGAGAAAAGGGAATGTTGTCTACATGCAGGTTGGATCAGGAGCGAGCCTCAATTTCTGAACAAGTAATGTTGACTCTAAGAGATCTGAATGAGGACATCAGGTAGACCCTAACAATAAACTGAATAAGATACCATGGATACATCGCACATTTTCAACCATCCACTTTCCCCCATAAAAATGTAACTTTTGCACTCTCAGAACAAATATATTGCCTGGGGAACTGTTTTTTCAAATCTAAGCGTTAATTCACTAAAACCTCTCTAGCAGACAGCTTACAGTGAAAGTGTTGCCATGACAGTCAAAAGTTTAAGTATTAACTGTATATCGATCTTCTGCAATGCATTCTTTATCTTTGTCACCAATGAGAAATACATTTTCTTTCTTGCAGCACCATGCTCACACTCTAGAGTGACACACACATAAACATATTTTCAAAAAGAAAAAAAAAAAAAAAAACGAAAAAAAAAGAAAAGAAAAGAAAAAGAAAAGAAAAGAAAGAAAAGACAGTTTGCTGTATCCGATATGTGCAATAACAACCAAAGCTTTACTATGGCTTTTTTAAAATGTAAATACCAAAAGAAATCAAGATCCCAGTACTGATCACTGGGTGAGTTTGAACAGATGCAGAACTGTTCCTAATCCTCAACAAGTGGAATCAGGTCGACTCTCTCCTCTCTTTGTTCCTTGGCTAACACTCCAAGCTTCTCCACCCGCAAGATTTTACTGTACACAATCCCCTTTTCTTTCAATCCTATTGCCATTAAGGTAGCTAAATTTGGTCTTCAAGGATGAAGTCTAATGATGATGACATTTGTGCATGTTTTTTTTTTGTGTTTTTTCATCCTATCAGCTGGTAATGGTCTACTACTCTTTCCTGAGAGGCTGAAAGGGATCTAATGCAGATTTTTTTTTTTCTTATGCAGGAGCTCAAGCACCCAACCTCAACTCCAAAAACAACATCTCTTCCAAGATGGCTGTGTCAAGCAGGAACTAAGCTGAAATCTTGGAACACCAGTTGGAAGCCTTACCAACCAGACCCTTTCTCACAAACGTTCCTTAAAGTCATATGCCAGCTGAAAAAACAATAGTACAGTTTTCCCGCTTAATGTGACAGCATTATGAGATTCATGCCACAGTTTTCATTCCATGACTGTCCTGGTTGGAATGGGTCGTGTGGAACGCGATTTCCATGAAGAAGCCACCTAATCTTTCAGACCCTTTCTACACAACATGACAAAGAAACAAATTTCATGGTTTTTGTTTCTCTTGCCAGCAGAGTGAAAATGCTGTCTTGTTACTGGCTGATTTAATTGTTGGCACTGGTGGTCGTTTAACACTCAGTGAAGCAGACTGGGCAGAACCTGTGGGCAAAATGTGGTGTGCTATTATTGTTGTGTCTCCTGTGTTTCTGGCTTTGTTTGGGGTTCTATTCAGGACAGTCTACAAGGTAACAGAAGGTAATGAAATCTTGTGCACAATGTTCCCCCTCCCCTCTCTACCTGCCCCCACAAAGTGGTAAACAAGTTTGTGTTGTGGACACAAGTAACAATATTGTTGAATATGCGATTTCTTGCAGCTGTAATGTTACAGCCTTGATGTTCTTTACAGGTGTGTATTAAACTGACGCTGGTCATGCCAAACTCTGTTCTGCTTGCCTGTTTGACTGACTTACTCACAGGGCACTTGAATCATAATTCCTGATAGTTAATGCGGAACAGTTTTCCTGAAGAAAAAGATAGTGACCAATACTATGTGCTGTTTGAATGTGAAACAAACTATGCATCAACACTCATGTGATTAACAAACAAAACCAATAATGAAAAGTAATAAAGAATGAAAGGAATGAAGATCCAATTAACATAATAATAATAATAATAGAAAAATAAAAAGTTTTCCAACAGAAAATAGTTTTATGAAATTCTTACCTGCCAAAAAAACAAACCCATCACTCCTACTTAGCATGAAATATCAGAGTCATCAAGAACCCCATGATTTAAAAAAAAAAAAAATAAATAAAATTGCAAACTGAGAGCAAGGGAGTTAAGCATGTCTCCAGTCCCTCACTGAGACTACAAGAGTAGTCATCCTTGAAACATGTTGCACTCGTTCCTGTGTTGTGAAATCTGGGAGGAGGGACGGTGTCCTAACGTTTGAATAGTATTTTTTTTACACCAATCTTTAGAGGAAAATTCCTTTTTCTCATTCTTGTCTGTCCAAATAAATACCCAAACACTGAAAAAGATGTGGGAAGAACACATTAATCTGCAAAGCGGTGATGTGAACCCACACAGACAAGTTTCAAATGCCCATAGTCAACACTGCAGCTACAACAGCTGAAATTAACCCTAAGCTTTCTCTCCCCTCCCTGTCCCCCCCCTCCCTCCCCCCTCCCCCTTCATGTTTGCTGTGTTAGGCATGTTGATGAACTGAAGGAAAGGAAGAAAACTGGTTGAACAATTCACAATTGAAAGTAATGTATAAAGGGCAACTTCCCTAGCAGTCTGAGAGACTGCAGGCATAATTAACTTCCTTACTCTCAATTTCTGTGTTCTATATGGGAGTTCCAAACATCAAGGCGAAGTTTCACGCCGAGAAGGAATAAGGCATTTGTCTGGATAGGTGAGTGTGAGAACATGGCCAGTACAAGTAGAGATAAACCTTTACCAATGTAAAGCACTCATCCACATTTTAACAAAGTACAAATTACTCCTGTTCTCAGAAAATATGGATCAAACAAGTTCCCAACAGCTTGGCTAATTTTCTTTTTACCTGATAATCTTGGACAAACTTGGCCGTATAGCTCCTGTAAAACTGCATACATTTGTAGCAACAATACCTGAAAAATACAATATAACACAAGGGAAGTCACAATGAACCTTCCTTTTTCTTTTTTTTTTGTAAACTGATCATGCAAAAGTATGTGATTAGTTTACTTTTCTCTCACTTCAAAAATAGCAGCATGCTTTAAATTTCAGTAACATTTCCTCTACTTTGGCAAGCAACAGAGCCTGACTCAGCTGCAAACCTAGACACTGAAAAAATATTTCTCCATGGGTCTTCAGAGGCATGATGAGCAAGTCGTGGCTATGGCTGTAAAAGTATTTAGTGACAGTTCCTCTGAACTGATGTCAGTCATTTCTTCTTTAGAATAGCTGCTGACTCATAGCGCCTTTACACATGACCACCAGTGTTCTATCATGAATTGACTTATAATAATATAAATCTTCCAACACAAGCATGTAAAGTAGGCACACATACCTTTCACATGTATTTCGTTTTTACAATTTAGTGGCTTGATTAAAATATTGTGAGAACTTGCAAGTAACACTAGTAAAAAAAAAAAGAAAATACATCTGGATATTTAAAAGTAAACATAATAAACTAATAATTCAAGTGTAGCCTGTGCACTTTGCCATCTGGTCATTTTGTATCAGCCTTCTGAATGTCTAACATATGGCCATGACGTGACATCATTTGACACATTCTTTTTTTGAACACCTCTGCTTTAACTGCTTGGATCCAAGGAAACAAATATTTAATTGAGTGCATGTCAGAACAAAGTGTAAAAAAGTGTAAACTCACCCGAAAATTAATAGACAGACTGCCAGAACCAGAGCTACAATTGCCCACATCCATGTGGGAAACACATCTGCACACATCAAGGGACCAAATGGATAGAGTCTTCATACACCTGTGCATATCTAAATAGCCACACACACACACTCTCTCACACACACACTTACAGCCACACACATACACACTCTCTCTCTCACACACACACACACACACTCTCTCACACACACACACTTACAGCCACACACATACACACTCTCTCTCTCTCACACACACACACACACTGTCACACACACACACACTCACACACACACATATACACACACTCATGCACACGCGCACACACACACACACACACACATATACACACACACACACTCACACAGACACAGACACACTCTCTCTCTCTCTCTCTCACACACACACACACTGCCCATCCCAACTTCTCTGCCAAGCCACATCCAGAGATTTCCAACCATCATCCAAGCATCAACAGCACACAGACCGACCAACAGTATTCACTGCTGCTGTTCCAATTCAACACCTGCAAAAACTAGTCTGACTACACTTTCTGACCACATACATCCCTCTTAACAAGAGATGCAAATCACTCGCACTGCCCACCAAAATTGGAATATTGCCGACTAAGTTCTCAATTCAGCTCCTTGCAACTGTTGAGCAAAGAAATGTAGGAAGGTTCTTCACCTGCTGCGACAGTTAAAAAACTATGTGAATGTCGTACTGCTGCTGTACTGCCACCCCCCTTTACCCTCAGTTTACACATTAACTTTGGAATACATTAGAGCACTGGGCACTAATACAGGAAAATTAAAATGTGAGAATCACATTCTTCATCTCTGAGCCGTCTGCAACCTATCACTATCAGGCCAACCCACACAGAGTTACGTATAACGGCCATCTGCAACCCATCACTGCCGGGCCAACTGATACACAGTTATGTGTAACGGCCATCTGCAACCCATCACTGCTGGGCCAACCGATACACAGTTATGTGTAACAGCCATCTGCAACCCATCACTGCCGGGCCAACCGATACACAGTTATGTGTAACGGCCATCTGCAACCCATCACTGCCGGGCCAACCGATACACAGTTATGTGTAACGGCCATCTGCAACCCATCACTGCCAGGCCAACCGATACACAGTTATGTGTAACAGCCATCTGCAACCCATCACTGCCGGGCCAACCGATACACAGTTATGTGTGTAACGGCCATCTGCAACCCATCACTGCTGGGCCAACCGATACACAGTTATGTGTAACAGCCATCTGCAACCCATCACTGCCAGGCCAACCGATACACAGTTATGTGTAACAGCCATCTGCAACCCATCACTGCCGGGCCAACCGATACACAGTTATGTATAGCGGCCATCTGCAACCCATCACTGCTGGGCCAACCGATACACAGTTATGTGTAACGGCCATCTGCAACCCATCACTGCCAGGCCAACCGATACACAGTTATGTATAGCGGCCATCTGCAACCCATCACTGCTGGGCCAACCGATACACAGTTATGTATAGCGGCCATCTGCAACCCATCACTGCTGGGCCAACCGATACACAGTTATGTATAGCGGCCATCTGCAACCCATCACTGCTGGGCCAACCGATACACAGTTATGTGTAGCGGCCATCTGCAACCCATCACTGCTGGGCCAACTGATACACAGTTATGTGTAACGGCCATCTGCAACCCATCACTGCTGGCCAACCGATACACAGTTATGTGTAGCGGCCATCTGCAACCCATCACTGCTGGGCCAACTGATACACAGTTATGTGTAGTGGCCATCTGCAACCCATCACTGCTGGGCCAACCGATACACAGTTATGTGTAGTGGCCATCTGCAACCCATCATTGCCAGGCCAACCAACACAGCTGTGTACAATGGCCATCTGTAACCCACCACTGCCAAGCCAAATGATACTTGCAGCCAGCCAACACTTATCGATAAGATTAGTTTCACAATACATCCTGGTGTCAACTATGCTTGCATGGGTGGGAGTAAAAAAAGTTTGTCATACTGAAATGTCCATAGGCCACTTAAGGCCCCTGGCGGGGTGCAAGAGCAATGCCCATGCCCTGCTGGGAGGTCTGGGGGACGTTGACAAAAACTTGATATTTAAGGACAGTTTACTGCATTCTCCTTTGACACAAACCCTGAATTTTACACTTCTCAATATTATATAGTTAAAACTATTTCCGACAAAAAACAAAAACATAACAACTAACAACAACAACAACAAAATTGCCTAAGCGCCAATCGTACAATACAGAACTACTCCCACCCATGTGCTTGAGAGACAGAAACAAAAACCAAGTCAGAAATGACAAAAAAAAAAAAAAAAAAAAAGTTTGCATGCCAGGGGCCACAAACTAAAAATATTATGGCAGAGGCTTATGAGCTAACCTGGCCTTTGAAGTGGCATTACAGCCATACTGCTCATTCTGGTTTCCCTAAATACTGCCACACATAAGCCTGTTTTGTTCTTGTGTTTCCCTGAACACTGACACACATAAGCCTGTTTTGTTCTAGTGTTTCCCTGAACACTGAAAACATAAGCCTGTTTTGTTCTAGTGTTTCCCTAAACACTGACACACATAAGCCTGTTCTAGTGTTTCCCTAAACACTGCCACGCATAAGCCTGTTCTAGTGTTTTCCTAAATACTGCCACACATAAGCCTGTTCTAGTGTTTTCCTAAACACTGCCACACATATGCCTGTTTTGTTCTAGTGTTTTTCCCTGAACACTGACACACATAAGCCTGTTTTGTCTTGTGTTTCCCTAAACACTGACAACATAAGCCTGTTTTGTTCTAGTGTTTCCCTAAACACTGCCACACATAAGCCTGTTCTAGTGTTTCCCTAAACACTGCCACACATAAGCCTGTTCTAGTATTTTCCTAAACACTGCCACAAATAAGCCTGTTTTAGTGTTTTCCTAAACACTGCCACACATATGCCTGTTCTGTTCTAGTGTTTCCCTAAACACTGACACACATAAGCCTGTTCTAGTGTTTTCCTAAACATTGCCACACATATGCCTGTTCTGTTCTAGTGTTTCCCTAAACAATGCCACACATAAGCCTGTTCTAGTGTTTTCCTAAACACTGCCACACATATGCCTGTTCTGTTCTAGTGTTTCCCTAAACACTGCCACACATGAGCCTGTTCTGTTCCAGTGTTTCCCTAAACACTGCCACACATACGCCTGTTCTGTTCTAGTGTTTCCCTAAACACTGCCACACATACGCCTGTTCTGTTCCAGTGTTTCCCTAAACACTGCCATGCATGAGCATGTTCTAAAGTTTCCCTGAACACTGCCACACATACGCCTGTTCTGTTTTAGTGTTTCCCTAAACACTGCCACACATGAGCCTGTTCTAGTGTTTTCCTAAACACTGCCACACATATGCCTGTTCTGTTCCAGTGTTTCCCTAAACACTGCCATACATGAGCGTGTTCTAGTGTTTCCCTGAACACTGCCACACATACGCCTGTTCTGTTCTAGTGTTTCCCTAAACCCTGCCACACATAAGCCTGTTCTGTTCCAGTGTTTCCCTAAACACTGCCACACATATGCCTATTCTGTTCTAGTGTTTCCCTAAACACACAGCCACTAGCCTGTTCTGTTCTAGTGTTTCCCTAAACACTGCCACAAATAAGCCTGTTTTAGTGTTTCCCTAAACACTGCCACACATAAGCCTGTTCTGTTCTTGTGTTTCCCTAAACACTGCCACACATAAGCCTGTTCTGTTCTTGTGTTTCCCTAAACACAGCCACACATAAGCCTGTCTGTTCTAGTGTTTCCCTGAACACAGCCACACATATGCTTGTTCTGTTCTATTGTTTCCCTAAACACAGCCACACATATGCCTGTTCTGTTCTAGTGTTTCCCTGAACACAGCCACACATAGGCCTGTTCTGCTCTAGAGTTTCCCTCAACACAGCCGCGCACAGGCCTGTTCTGTTTTAGTTTTAACCAGCAATCCATAAGGAGCTATCCCTCTCAGGGCATTAAGAGACCATCCATTAAAGAAGACACTGCATTGACGCTGACCCACTGCGGTGACCAGTAGTCCTTTCATCCAACATACACAGAATATCACATTCACTGTCCACCTTCACTAGTCGCACCACTCTCCAGTTCCTTCAGGTCCCCTGTACCTCACTCTCTCCTGAGAGACGTATTCAAGCTGGCCTTGACTGAAGATGGCAGAGACTGGAGGGAAACATTGTTTCCCCTGCTTTTTTCCCCTTTCCCCACACCCCTCCTCCATCCATTCCTTCCTTTCTTTCCCCCTCCCCTTCACCTACACCAACCTAGAATGTTGTTTGTTTGGAAGGAGGGGGGAAAGGCAGGATCCATGTGTAGTAAGCATTCAGTCACTATTCTGAAGGTCTGAGGGTGATGATTGGGATGTCGGATGGAAACCACTTGAGTCCATGATGACATCCTAAAAGTGCAGGTGCCTGGATTAAGAGAGACTTTTTTTCACTTTTTGTTCTTACCATACATATCCTGCACTTCCCAAACTTTTTTTCTTCACCAACATTTAACCCATGTTGATGAACAAATTAATACTACCTACCTCATCACAGCCAATTCTGTATATAGACACTATTGACAGACAAGGGTCATTGACAGACAAGGGTCATTGACAGACAAAGGTCACTGACAGACAAGGGTCATTGACAGACAAGGGTTGACAGACAAGGGTCATTGACAGACAAGGGTCATTGACAGACAAGGGTTACTGACAGACAAGGGTCATTGACAGACAAAGGTCATTGACAGACAAGGGTCATTGACAGACAAGGGTCATTGACAGACTAGGGTCATTGACAGACAAGGGTCATTGACAGACAAGGGTCATTGACAGGCAAGGATTACTGACAGACAAAGGTCACTGACAGACAAGGGTCACTGACAGACAAGGGTCATAGACAGACAAGGGTCACTGACAGACAAGGGTCACTGACAGACAAGGGTCATTGACAGACAAGGGTCACTGACAGACAAGGGTCATTGACAGACAAGGGTCATTGACAAGGGTCATTGACAGACAAGTGTCATTGACAGACAAGGGTTACTGACAGACAAGGGTCACTGACAGACAAGGGTCATTGACAGACAAGGGTCATTGACAGACAAGGGTCACTGACAGACAAGGGTCATTGACAGACAAGGGTCACTGACAGGCGAGGGTCACTGACAGACAAGGGTCAGGGTCAATGACAGACAAAGGTCACTGACAGACAAGGGTCCTTGACAGACAAGGATCACTGACAGACAAGGGTCATTGACAGACAAGGGTCATTGACAGACAAGGGTCACTGACAGACAAGGGTCATTGACAGACAAGGGTCATTGACAGACAAGGTCATTGACAAACAAGGGTCACTGACAGACAAGGGTCACCTTCTGGCTCATGTACTAATTTGACTTGAGGCGCCGAAAGAGGACTAAGGCGCCCCGTTGTAGTCCTCAGCCTGCATGGTGATGTTATAGGTGCTCCCTGGCTTGCCCCTGATGGTGTAGTAACTGTTCTCCGCACCTTCCACTTCCACCATCTCTGGGCCGCCTGAAACCCACCACTGCCATGCCAATCTCAAGATAACAGCCACGTTAGCCATGTCACACCCACAGCAGCAACCTAGCCTAAGAAAGATGTGAGCAATATGGATGTGAGCTCCCCTCAAGCTTAACACATCAGTTGGTTGCCCACACACACAAAAGAAGATCAGGCATCTATACAGGTACCGACAAATGTTCCTTATGGACCACCACATCTGTGGTCCTTATGCTGCTGTGTACACAGACAAAACAACACAGAGAAGAAGTGAAGCTAATTCATATGGACACATGTTTCATAACTTCTGTGATCATTATGCTGTTGTTCCCCGGTCATACATCAACCAGGACCAGGTCTTCCCTGTGGGACCACTTCTTCTACAATTCATTATGGTTCAGTGAAGGGGGGAGGGATTACTAGTCATTTTTCAGACATCACAAGCCTCTCAAGTTATCTGTCAATGAACTTCTCACAGACCTCCACAGTGAGCTGCTAGGAAGGGGAGTGTATCTGGATGTGTAATGTAATGATGTGATGGAAATAGCCCAGTTGGGGCAGCATAATAAACAGATTTTTCACCAACTGTTGTCCACTGACCACGGTATCCATTGAGCCACAAACAGGTGTCCATGTAGTAGTCAGTTCAACAGGCATTTGAATTTCACAGTCAATGGACTTCCTGGTGCTTACATGTTGCTTTCTTTTTTCGCCACATGTGACCACAACGTCCCTCATCGATACACACCTAGGCATCAATGGCCTCGTCCAGCCAAGGATGCTGTGTGGTCTGCCTGCAGTGCAGCTGACCACACAGCCCGTGGTCACTGTGCAAGGTGTGGAACCTCAATGGCTGGCACCCACAAGCTCACCTCAACTTGCTTTTTTATCGGCTTCAATTATGTCTGTAGTTTTTGCACATGGATTATGACTGCTGTGGATAATTATGCAAATATGTTGCTTATGTTTATTATTGGTATTTTCATGATAAGATAGTTTCTTTTTATGTGTTGATGTTTGGGGGCAAGCGCATGTGC
Organism: Conus betulinus; assembly: GCA_016801955.1. NCBI lineage: Eukaryota > Metazoa > Mollusca > Gastropoda > Neogastropoda > Conidae > Conus > Conus betulinus. The sequence goes on from JADBJO010002484.1 coordinate 242,333, forward strand.
GTCTCTGTGTGACTGGCCAGCTGGAACTGCATCTCACTCACATGGAATCTGTTATGGTGTGGGATTATCTTTACCACTGTCTGACCTGAACAGCGCGCTAGATTTCGTAACGGTCGCAGACGGGAGCTGCCCGCCGCATGTGTATGGTACTTTTCCATCACGTGCTGACTCTGTGAAAATACTCGGAGAGCCACTAAAAGTTGTTGGGGATTTCCCACTATAGTCCAGTAATGTGGCAGCACTATTTTTGGATGCTGGCACCACTTCCATTCACTAAGAAAGAGGAGAAACTGCAAGCGAACAGTTTGTGCGTGAGACTGACCGATTTTCGCAATGGCGTCGTCTGCTAACAACAGCGAGTTTGATGATATTCCTGAGTGTTCAGCGGAGGAGTGGGATCAAATTATGCAAGAATTAGAGAAGTATGAAAATGGAGAGTTAGGAGAAGAGAATGATGTTGAAATCGGCGGCACCAGTGAAGGAGAGGAAAATGGTGAAAGCGAGCCCCTGAGAACCACGTGCTACTCGCCACTCTGCAAAACAATGGCGACCGGCTACACATCCTGCCCGCGTGGCCCCATTCCAACAGCCGACAGGCCCTGCGCACTCACTGCCGAACACTGCCACCGCACTAGATTATTTCTTCTTTCTACCTCTCATATTTTTTCAACTAGTAGCAGAAGAAACTAAACAGATACTCTCAAAAACAATCAGCTAAGGGCACACCTGACTCCCTGTGGTTCGACACAACACCTGACGAAATGCGGGGCTACGTCTCTGTACTGATTATTCCCTATGACAACTAAGGGACGACGCGTAGAAACGTCATATATGTGTTTTTTTCTGCCAGGTGCCTTTATGCTTTCATAAGAATGACTGTTTCCATGACTACCATGCGCTGAAAGTGGCTCAACAGTAGGGCAGTTTGCTAGTCTCTGTGTTTGTGTGTACATGTATATATGCTTACCTGTAGTTTATGGTGACAGTGCTTTGATGACACTTGGCAGCAGTGACACTCTACTCTACTCAATTTCCTCACTGTACAGCTATACAGTGTGTAAATACATATGGACATGTATAAGGTGCTTAGAACAGTGTGACAGAAAAACAATGAGGAACTGTGCTTGAATCTACAGTAACTGTTCAGTAGTGACAATTGACACTAGTTTGTGTGTGATTCTGTGGATTACCTGTGGGGACTGAAAAGGCGGACAGAAGACAGATCATCTCACTTAGGCCGCAGCTTTCATTTTACAACACTAACATGCATGTGCATGGGGGATAACTGCATGGTGGTGTGCTGTATTAGAATTGTCACCATTGCATGTGACACATTGGGTGACATTTTGGTGACAGTGACATGACCTTTCACCTCGAGAGACACACAAAATCTTGCTCACAGTATAGAACAGAGTCTTGTGACCATACATGCGGAATTTCGTAGCTCTAGAGGTTTATTCTTGGTTGTGGTGAAGCATGAACCATACATACCCATTTTAAGGCTATATTCACAAAAAAAATCTGAAAACTGGGGGGAATTTGGCCTCAGAGAATCTGAATACAAGAGGAGGGAGTCCTTTAAAGAAGGGACTTTGTACAAAGAAGGAATCTTTATTGGACGGAAAATCCAGTATAGACAGAAAGCAAAATGTCCAGCAAAACATATTGTTAAGGGCAGACAGTCCATACTGGAAAGAAAATTCAGTACACAGACTCCAAGGAAAACATGTCTTTAATGGGAAACAGTCTTCTACTGAAAAGAAAATCCAATATACAAACAGACGGAAATGTGCCCGGTAGACATGTCTTTAATGGGGAGTTTTTACTAGAAGGAAAAAACAGAGAAAAATATAGCTGGAAGACAGGTCTTAAATGGCAGAGAATCTTTACTCACACAATGGAAGGAATATCCAGTGTAATCACATAAGAAAACGAGCCTGGAAAACATGCCTTTAATGGAAGAGAGTCTGCCATGGAAGGAAAACCCAGTGTACATACTGAGGAAAGTGTGCAAGACAAACTTGTCTTCAGAAAGTCCTCACTGGAAGGAAAATTCAGTGTCGATATTGTGGAAAAGGGTGCAAGGAAACCTGTCTTTAATGGGAGAGAGTCCTTACTGGAAGAAAAAATCCAGCAGACAGTGTGAAATGTCCAGGAAAACATGTCCTTATTTTGTAGGAAGAAATATTGACTGGGAGCTAAGTCCAGTGAAGACACAGAAAAAAAATCCATAAAAAAAAACAAGACTTTAAATGAAGGCAGTCCTTCCTAGAAAAAAAAAAAATCAAGGCAGACATAAGGAAAAAATGTTCCACAAACACACAGGATTTTCACCCTTTCACTGCTAACATGATAACTGCGCTAAAGCAAGGCTCAGTGTTGATGCTGCATACCCACACCAATTCCAGCAATATCATTGTAAGACTGATAATTCTTTACCATGAGAAGAAGAGGATACATAAAAAAAGAATTCAAACTTCGATCATTTTGCTTTAATTTTTGCATATGGGGCAAGAGATTTATCAGAGATGATCAGACTACAAACATTTAAAGAAAGAAAAAAAAAATAGATGTATATATATACGTAAATGAGCTCGTGTTGGCAAACATTGGAACTGGACAATAGTTTGCACTGAAAGGTTCAAAGCAGGAAGTATTTACTGTAAAGACACTCTAGTCAACATTTGGAGAAAAAATTGTCCAGAGGAGTATGTTTACACATGGGCAGGTAGGAAATCAAGTAGAGACATAGTAAAATGTTCCAGAAAAATAAGTCTTTGAAAGGAATTAAACTTTTTGGGACGGTAGCAATATAACTGTATGATCCTCACATCAATAGTTGTCAATGAAGCAAAACCAAACACAGATCACCAATCTGCTTTATGTTTTTGAAAATTCTAATTCTTCTAACTTAACCCCCCCCCCCCCCCCCCCCCCCCCCAATGTCCTTCTCTGCATTCCATCCCTCTCTCCTCTCCCATCCAATCATCCATCCAAGGATATCTTTCCATATTTCCATTTGTCAATGTCGGATATACTCAATTCCTTGTATGCACAAGTATGCAAGTATCTGGCACATTTCAGATGCAAACACCTGTCAAATCGCTAAAGCACAGTTTGTGCTGCTGAGAAACGCACTTGGTGACAGTTCAACAATCACACCCCTTAGCGCAGTATGTAAAGTATAGTTAGAAAAATAACTCTAACAAGCAGTCAGACAGAGCAATGGGGGAGTACTGGCCCCTCTCTGAACACCATTTTCATTTTGTCCCAAGCCTATGGATGAATGATGTCCAGTCCATTAATCAGGTGATGTCAGCTCAGAAAAACAACTCTACCAAGACAATCTCCTGCATGGACTGATGTCCAGTCCATTACTCAGGCGATGTCAGGTAAGAAAAAACAACTCTACCAGGAAGTTTCCTGCCCTTTTAATTCAACAGTCTTTCGCATAGTTCCAAACAAAAAGAAAAAAGAAAAAGTGTACAGCACAGTGACATTCAGAGCAAACAACTGCATGTCAAAAACTTGTGCCAACAATCAGGACCAGCAGCCTACTCACTGTGACAATCCTTCAGTTACAGAAGTACAGACGATAGCCCACAATGTGAACGGGGTATCGGCCAGAGCAAGACTGGGGGCTCCACTGTATGTCCAGCTGGCCGTCCACGGACTTCACCTCTCTCACTTCTGGAGCCCTCATTGGAGCTGCCCAACACAAGCACAGCAGTAGTGTTAGCGACCATTTGACGTAAGTTCGCATTCTCAATTTGTAATCACACTATTCTATTCAGTCCCTTGGAATATTCAAGTTTTCAATGCTAAGCATTTTAGTAAGTTTGATTTTTTATTGAAAGATTGATAAAATCTATGTCATAGCTTATGACAAAGTTTTAAATTCAGTAAGCCTTATCTCAGTCACGCACAAGTAGGCAGTATTTTGCAAATTGTGTTCACTCCCAAAAAAAAGATAGTTCAAACTTCTATTAAGAATCAATTGTGTTATCATTACTCAGCAGTCTCTGCAAACTACATATTGCATCTTTTTGGATTTTGCAAAATAACATTCTATTAATGGTTTTCTTATTTATGGTTTTCTGTTTTCTTTTTTTATTCATTCCTCCAACAGTTTAAAATCTTAAAAAGCAGTTTAAAGCAAAACTATTGTTCATCATTTGCCTGTGGTCCAATGGTTCCTTGATGTCGGAAAGATTTTAAACTGTTAATGGAGTGAATAGAAAAGAAAACAATAAAAAAAAAAGAAAAGCATAAAAAGAACATTATTTGTTATACAACCAGAGAGACAATGACCGTTATGCTTGTCCTTAGCATTCCATCTGTTTGGATGAATACAAACACCGAGTATGGGTGTTCTACAAAAGAGGTAGGCAACTGAGCACTACCTGTGGAGGAAGAGTTACTAGTCTTGACAGCATGGTCCTCACCTTCAGGTTTGAAGTAACAGTCCGCCCAGATGATGCCCTGCCCACGTCTGGCTATGCCAAACAGGTAATCCTGCGGCGTCAACTTCTGACCGCTCATGACAGTTGAGGGATATCAACATCAGTGTCGCTCAGGGAAGTATTGATCCACTGGATTTCTCCCTAAACAGGACAGTATCAGTGTAAACAGTACAGAGTCAGTGTAAACAGTTGTGTCAGTGTAAACAGTACAGTGTCAGTGTAAACAGCACTGAATCAGTGTATTCATGTGACTTCATTTTGTTTTCTACTGACTCAAATCTTACTTAGTGTTCTGTTCAAGTTGAATGCCAGTTAACAGGCAAGAACGTCTCCTGTACTTAAATCTATATGTACAAATGAAATACGGTAGGCCATTCTATATCCAGGTATGACTTACGCTGGACCATTCTATACTAAAGTTGAAATAACCAAGACTATTTAGTAGCCCTCTAACCCATGTTATGTCATCATGCTGAAAACTCTTGCATCAAAGTCATGACATGATTAAATGTTTACTTACAGTCACAACAGCGTGTGCTTCTGTGTAACCATGAAGTTAATGCTAAGTGAGGTATGAGGGACCTTTGTGCTTGTGTGTGTGTGTGTGTGTGTGTGTGTGTGTGTGTGTGTGTGTGTGTGTGTGTGTGTGTGCATGCATGCGTGCATGCATGTGTGTGTGTGTGTGGTGTGTGCACGCATGCGTACGTAAGAGTGTGTATGTAGATCTACTTCTTGTGTTTAGCTTGTTTGCACTACAGACCATCATAAACATTTGAATTTGTTTGCAAGCGTACCAGCCTGAGTATGCATGCATGTGCACCAGTATATATATGTGTATATCATTGTCATGGCTGCTTGTTGTATAAATTCTTTGACAATGGTCATCTTCATTCTGGAGTTTCAGAATTAATTTCAATTTCAAGCTGCTAACAGTTTGGATTACGCCTATAAAATGACGATTGTACAACTTGGGTGTCAGCCATTATGTACAGCAGAGTATTCTGCCTGGGTTGTCTTCAAGCCATTATGTACAGCAGAGTATTCTGCCTGGGTTGTCTTCAAGCCATTATGCACAGCAGAGTATTCTGCCTGGGGTGTCTTCAAGCCATTATGTACAGCAGAGCATTTCTGCCTGGGGTGTCTACAGCAGAGTACTGTGGATGGGTTGTCTTCAAGCCATTATGTACAGCAGAGTATTGTGGATGGGTTGTCTTCAAGCCATTATGAACAGCAGAGTATTGTGCCTGGGGGGTGTCAGAGTATTCTGCCTGGGTTGTCTTCAAGCCATTATGTACAGCAGAGTAGAGTATTCTGCCTGGGTATTCTGCCTGGGTTGTCTTCAAGCCATTATGTACAGCAGTACAACAGAGTATTCTGCCTGGGGTGTCTTCAAGCCATTATGTACAGCAGAGTATTCTGCCTGGGTTGTCTTCAAGCCATTATGTACAGCCATTATGTCTTCAAGCCATTATGTAAAGCAGAGTATTGTGGATGGGGGTGTCTTCAAGCCATTATGTACAACAGAGTATTCTGCCTGGGGTGTCTTCAAGCCATTATGTACAGCAGAGTATTCTGATGGGGGTGTCTTCAAGCCAAGCAGCCATTATGTACAGCAGAGTATTCTGCCTGGGTTGTCTTCAAGCCATTATGTAAAGCAGAGTATTGTGGATGGGTTGTCTTCGAGCCATTATGTATAGCAGAGTATTCTGCCTGGGGTGTCTTCAAGCCATTATGTACAGCAGAGTATTCTGCCTGGGTTGTCTTCAAGCCATTATGTACAGCAGAGTATTCTGCCTGGGTTGTCTTCAAGCCATTATGTACAGCAGAGTATTCTGCCTGGGTTGTCTTCAAGCCATTATGTACAGCAGAGTATTCTGCCTGGGGTTGTCTTCAAGAGTATGTCTTCAAGCCATTATGTACAGCAGAGTATTCTGCCTGGGTTGTCTTCAAGCCATTATGTACAGCAGAGTATTGTGGATGGTTGTCTTCAAGCCATTATGTACAGCAGAGTATTCTGCTGGGTTGTCTTCAAGCCATTATGTACAGCAGAGTATTGTGGATGGGTTGTCTTCAAGCCATTATGTACAGCAGAGTATTCTGCCTGGGTTGTCTTCAAGCCATTCTGCCTGGGTTGTCTTCAGCCATTAGTACAGTATTATTGCCTGGGTTGTCTTCAAGCCATTATGTACAGCAGAGTATTCTGCCTGGGTTGTCTTCAAGCCATTATGTACAGCAGAGTATTCTGCCTGGGGTTGTCTTCAAGCCATTATGTACAGCAGAGTATTGTGGATTGTGGATGGGTCTTCAAGCCATTATGTACAGCAGAGTATGGGTTGTCTTCAAGCCATTATGTATGGGTTGTCTTCAAGCCATTATGTACAGCAGAGTATTTCTGCTGGGTTGTCTTCAAGCCATTATGTACAGCAGAGTATTGTGCTTGGTTGTCTTCAAGCCATTATGTACAGCAGAGTATTCTGCCTGGGTTGTCTTCAAGCCATTATGTACAGCAGAGTATTCTGGATGGGTTGTCTTCAAGCCATTATGTACAGCAGAGTATTCTGCCTGCCTGGGTGTCTTCAAGCCATTATGTACAGCAGAGTATTATGTACAGCAGAGTATGTGCCTGGGGTGTCTTCAAGCCATTATGTACAGCAGAGTATTCTGCCTGGGGTGTCTTCAAGCTTGGTACTCCAACAATGCCATGGAAAATGAGATTAGAGCCAGTTTCCCATTTCTTTTTTCCTGTTTTTCTTAATTTTGAAATATTTTTAGAAAGCGCCCCCACCACCCTCTCCCCCTTGTCTCCTCAAAATCAATTAAGGTATGCAGCTAAGGATATAATCACAAGGCTCACTTAACACAGAAGTGTCACATGAAATAACATAAAGGCTCACTGTAACACAGAAGTGTCACCTGAAATAACAGAAAGGCTCACTGTAACACACAAGTGTCACATGAAATAACATAAAGGCTCACAGTAACACAGAAGCGTCACATAGAACAACATAAAAGCTCACTGTAACACAGAAGTGTCACATGAAATAACATACTTTGCAGGTGCGGTCCAGCATGGCTCTATCCGACACACACCAGAATACTGTGGCATCTGTCTCATTGTCAGCACTGCCATTCAGCCAAACCACACGCACTCCTCGGTCCAACATCTCCACGGCAAAGTCTGGCACAAGCTTTGGGTTCTCTGCAAAACGTTATAGCAAGCAGTGCGTCTACAGGGAGACTTCCACCACACAGAAAACAAAACAACAACAAAAAAAAAAACAAAAAAAACGCCATCAAAACCATACTACACACCTTTCGCCAAAGTTTCCATGTTCTGCATATCATAGTTTAATTCCATTCAATCTGTTCACAGCCAGGCCAACCAGACAAGCCAGATTAGGGTTGAAAATCCAGAAAAATCAGGAAACAAGATGGCATTAATATATCATATGTTCGAATTAACAGACGAATCCAGATCAAACTGTCAAGAAATGCGGTAAAAACATTCATCCTCAATGACATATGATCATGTCAGGTAAACTACATTCTCTCATAAAAATGCAGATATTACATCTGAAGGATCATGTTTGAATCACTGGTCTGTCCACATACACTGAGATATCCGAGACAGTTCAAGCATACACACACACACACACACACACACACACACACACACACACACACACACACACACACACACACACACACACACACACACATGCACACCACACAGAATGAAAACTGACAAAAGTCACTCTGAAATAGCAAAGCAGCTGACCTGTATTGATGTGTAGCAAGGCATTGGACAAGGAATGACCCACTTCCGTCGTGGAGAATATCCTGACGGTCAAGTGGGAGCTGCATGCCACATTGCGCACCACAGCCGAGGTAGGGGAATCAACATGCTCTGTGATGTTTGTTCCGTTGTAGAGCAGCTGGAACCCAATGATCTCCCCATTCCGCTCAGAAGGAGGTACTTCCTGCAACAGACATAAACCAAAGCTGTCAACCATCTAGACTGAATGGCCAGTAATGAAGTGCATGCTCTGCCTCTTAATCAGAAGTTCCCTTTTCATGGTCATAATTGCTTGAATCCATCAGTCAAAAACTTGTTAAACACACACACACACACACACACACACACACACACACACACACACACACACACACACAAAGTATCTTCAAAAACATTAAATTCCTGCCCTTGCAGAACATTATTTCCACCACAGTCAGCATCATTTCTTTTTAATAGCTTTCCCACAATGACCTCCCAACCCTACATTTTTAAATTCAGATCTGCAGCAGCCAGCATTCACCATTTCTTTTAATTACCAATGCGCCTGTATCTGCCCACCGATGGACTAACTATTTCAGTTTTGTACACCAGCAATTCAACACAAAAAAATCTGGGCAAATCCATTGAGTAGTTCCACACTCGCCCTTTGAGTTTGCACCATGCTCAGCTCTGGATGGAGTGAGCCATGACTGAATATCTTCCAAAAAAAAAATCTCTGATGGGACTCGAACTCATGACTTCTTGTCCACAGCTCATGATACTAACCACTGCACCAAGGTGGCTGGCTGTAATACATTTTACACTGCAAAAGTCCACCATGTCCCACAACTGTGGAAATACAGAAGGACAAAACACTCAGATCCCCCCCGCCCCCCCCCCCCTGACATAGATTTTAAGTACAGACTCCTACCTATACAGGACATAAGCATGAAGCATTACTAACTCGACTCTCACTTGGACCCCAGATCTCAGCACCACAATCTGAGGAGTACTACCTTGAAGAAAACAGTCACGTTCCTTCTTCCACCTTTGCACAGACCAAGATGATATCCTCCATTGTGCACTTTAAAGCTTGAACTTGGCACTGCCGAATGAAACATTACATTAATTATGTCAATAGCATTGTAAAACATAGTTCAACTGTTGCACTGGAAACCTGGAAAAGGGTCATCAAAAGTCAGTCACCTGGGGACATTTGGCACAACAAGGAAATTTCTTTGAGATATGTCAGTGAACTTGTGTCAATGCAAGTGAAAGGAGCACAGCTGAAGTTGTTCATGAGCGAGCAGTTTGCCCGGTGATCCACCTACTTCAGAGTACATCCAATCATAATTTCTCACCCCTGTCTCTTTTCCCCTCACAATGATGTCACAAGTAAGTGCTTCGGGCAGTGGACCTACTCTCCTGTGGAGGAGGTACATTCAATGATAGTGCTTCGGGCAGTGGACCTACTCTTCTGTGGAGGAGGTACATTCAATGATAGTGCTTCGGGCAGTGGACCTACTCTTCTGTGGAGGAGGTACATTCAATGATAGTGCTTCGGGCAGTGGACCAGTGGACTCTTCTGTGGAGGAGGTACATTCAATGATAGTGCTTCGGGCAGTGGGACTACTCTCCTGTGGAGGAGGGGTACATTCAATGATAGTGCTTCGGGCAGTGGACCTACTCTCCTGTGGAGGAGTACATTCATTCATGATAGTGCTTCGGGCAGTGGACCTACTCTCCTGTGGAGGAGGTACATTCAATGATAGTGCTTCGGGCAGTGGACCTACTCTCCTGTGGAGGAGGTATATTCAATGATAGTGCTTCGGGCAGTGGACCTACTCTCCTGTGGAGGAGGTATATTCATGATAGTGCTTCGGGCAGTGGACCTACTCTCCTGTGGAGGAGGTACATTCAATGATAGTGCTTCGGGCAGTGGACCTACTCTTCTGTGGAGGAGGTACATTCAATGATAGTGCTTCGGGCAGTGGACCTACTCTCCTGTGGAGGAGGTACATTCAATGATAGTGCTTCGGGCAGTGGACCTACTCTTCTGTGGAGGAGGTACATTCAATGATAGTGCTTCGGCAGTGGACCTACTCTTCTGTGGAGGAGGTACATTCAATGATAGTGCTTCAGGGCAGTGGACCTACTCTTCTGTGGAGGAGGTACATTCAATGATAGTGCTTCAGGCAGTGGAGCCTGTGGAGGAGGTACATTCAATGATAGTGCTTTGAGCAGTGGACCTACTCTCCTGTGGAGGAGGTACATTCAATGATGATAGTGCTTCAGGCAGTGGACCTACTCTACTGTGGAAGAGGTATATTCAATGATAGTGCTTCAGGCAGTGGACCTACTCTCCTGTGGAGGAGGTACATTCAATGATAGTGCTTCAGGCAGTGGACCTACTCTACTGTGGAAGAGGTACATTCAATGATAGTGCTTCAGGCAGTGGACCTACTCTACTGTGGAAGAGGTATATTCAATGATAGTGCTTTGAGCAGTGGACCTACTCTACTGTGGAAGAGGTATATTCAATGATAGTGCTTTGAGCAGTGGACCTACTCTTCTGTGGAGGAGGTACATTCAATGATAGTGCTTCAGGCAGTGGACCTACTCTACTGTGGAGGAGGTATATTCAATGATAGTGCTTCGGGCAGTGGACCTACTCTTCTGTGGAGGAGGTACATTCAATGATAGTGCTTGAGGCAGTGTACCTACTCTCCTGTGGAAGAGAGGTATATTCAATGATAGTGCTTTGAGCAGTGGACCTACTCTTCTGTGGAAGAGGTATATTCAATGATAGTGCTTTGAGCAGTGGACCTACTCTACTGTGGAAGAGGTATATTCAATGATAGTGCTTTGAGCAGTGGACCTACTCTTCTGTGGAAGAGGTATATTCAATGATAGTGCTTGAGGCAGTGTACCTACTCTACTGTGGAAGAGGTATATTCAATGATAGTGCTTTGAGCAGTGGACCTACTCTACTAGAAGAGGTATATTCAATGATGACTTAGGAATAAAACATAAAGACTAAGGAGGAACATACATGTGCTAATGATCACATACTGGATGACTATTACTGCTGAGCAAGTATGAACAAAGCAAGACAGAAACAAGGTTACATGTTTTGACCTATAAACATGTGGTGGGAACACAAGGCTTGATCAACAATTGTTGGCTTTGTTATTGACAGCAAGTGTGATAGCAGTTAGAGTATCTGTACTGGAACTATGGGAGAAAATCGACTGATCAAGGCCAAATTGTGGAGGATGTTAACGTTGGGAGAGAATCGACTGATCAAGGCCAAATTGTGGAGGACAGGAAGAGATGACCACTACAATGGCAAAGAACGTTAATGTTGGGAGAAAATCGACTGATCAAGGCCAAATCATGGAGGATGGAGGAAACGACCAATACAATGGCAAAGAACTGTTAAAGTTGGGAGAGAATCGACTGATCAAGGCCAAACCATGGAGGATAGGAAGAAGTGACGACCAATACAATGGCAAAGAACTGTTAACGTTGGGAGAGAATCGACTGATCAAGGCCAAACCATGGAGGATAGGAAGTGACGACGACCAATACAATGGCAAAGAACTGTTAACGTTGGGAGAGAATCGACTGATCAAGGCCAAATCGTGGAGGAGAGGAAGTGACGACCAATACAATGGCGAAGAACTGTTAACGTTGGGAGAGAATCGAATGATCAAAGCCAAACCATGGAGGATAGGAAGTGACGACCAATACAATGGCAAAGAACTGTTTACATTGGGAGAGAGAGAGAATCGACTGATCAAGGCCAAATCGTGGAGGACAGGAAGTGACGACCGATACAATGGCAAAGAACTGTTAACGTTGGGAGAGAATCGACTGATCAAGGCCAAATCATGGAGGATAGGAAGAGATGACCAATACAATGGCAAAGAACTGTTAACTTTGGGAGAGAATCGAATGATCAAGGCCAAATCACGTTTACCATGTTGGGAGAGAATCGACTTATCAAGGCCAAATCGTGGAGGAGAGGAAGTGACGACAATACAATGGCAAAGAACTGTTAACGTTGGGAGAGAATCGTCTGATCAAGGCCAAATCATGGAGGATAGGTTAGACGACGACCTATACAATGGCAAAGAACTGTTAACGTTGGGAGAGAATCGTCTGATCAAGGCCTAATCATGGAGGATGTTAAGGTTGGGAGAGAATCGACTGATCAAGGCCAAATCATAGAGGATAAGAAGTGACAACCAATACAATGGCAAAGAACTGTTAACGTTGGGAGAGAATCGACTGATCAAGGCCAAATCGTGGAGGAGAGGAAGTGACGACCAATACAATGGCAAAGAACTGTTAAAGTTGGGAGAGAATCGACTGATCAAGGCCAAATCATGGAGGAGAGGAAGTGACGACCAATACAATGGCAAAGAACTGTTAACGTTTGGGAGAGAATCGACTGATCAAGGCCAAATCGTGGAGGATAGGAAGTGACGATCAATACAATGGCAAAGAACTGTTAACGTTGCTGCTCAACAACAGGGCCAGAGGGGCGCTGCCATGTGACCTAGGTCAGAGGTTCTCATTATCTGCTGGCAACAATAGCTGCTCAGGCCAGTGGCTTCTGGAATACCTGCTTCTTGTATTTGTGTATTTTCCATCAAATCACTTAAGTTTTTACATTGTTGCTGACTAAAGAATCACTGTATTAGCAATTTACAATCTATTTTCTCCATTTTACAAAGACAGCTAACAAATTCCTTGAATAATTACAAGGCATCCGTATCTGATATACTTCAGTACAGAAAAGTGGCCGGCGCTGGGAATGCATGCAAAACAGAACAGTCAGCAGTGAAAGGGTTAAAACTCCACCCTGACACCTCAATGCAATCTGAATGTTTGAAACTGGATGCATTTCACACCTGTGCTTTTGACAGTTACTTGGTATACTCTGTAGTGAGTTTGCCCACAATCAACGTGTCAACAAATAGTCCAGTTTACCTTCAATAATATCCCTAATCTGCAAACACTTGCACTGTGTGAGCAATTATCAACAAATAGTCCAGTTTACCTCCAGTAATATCCCTGATCTGCAAACACTTGCACTGTGTGAGCATGTTTCATAACTGCATCACTGACACTTGTGAACAAGTTTTTAAACTGGACACCAAGTGGTCACTGGAAAACCAGAAAGACCACAGTGAACTTGGAGCAGAACATGAAATTGGACGCATGACTGGCCATCTACTGTTGGCTTCACTCCACAACTACACAGCTCAGCTGACTCTGCTGCAAGGATGATAACACTGCTGACATATCCACAGAAATATCAACCATAAGGTTCGGTCTATTGAGCGCACCTGTATATAAGCCGCACCCAATAAATTTGTTAAAATCTGAACTTTTTTTCACAAATAAGCTGCACTGGTTTATAAGCTGCAGATATATACAACAAAAAAAAAGTTCATAATCTTAGGATTATCACATTTATTCAGTGTCATCATCGTCCTGTCCACTGAATCTGCTGAAGTCTTCTTCTTCAGTGTCAGAGTTGAACAGAAATAGCTGTGCTTCCTCCACCATCTTGTCACTGACTTCAGCCACGTTCACTGTCACTTTCCTCTTGAGGCAAAGTGAGGGTTGCTGCTGCTTCGTCGCTTGCACTGTCGTCTGCTGCAGCACACAGTCCAGCCTTGCGAAAACCATTGATAATGGTCTGAATGTTTCAATGTGTGCGGCTTTGATTTAAAAATGTGAGCAGTTAACACTGTAACAATGTGAACAGTTAACACTTTACATGGAGGTCATCGAAAAAAATTCATGAATAGTGAACACAATATGGTGAGTTGCTGAGAAGCTAAGAATAAACGAGGGTGTGATGCTCCTGGAATCGGAAAACTCCACAAATAAGCCGCATCGTTGTTTAGGCTGGAGGAAAAAGTGGCAGCTTATAGACTAACTTTACAGTAGCTCAGCTGATCATGCCAAAAGAACACAACACACCTGACTGTGCCAAAAAAGACTGTGATGTTGTTGGCCTCACCTCAGAGTGTATTCTGATTATCTGACTGTGCCATAGAATAGCAACATTGTTGATTTCACAACAGAAGTGTATGAACCACGTACCCATGCCTTAAAAAACAGACACTGTTGTCTTCACTCAAGAATTTTGACCGTTTCATGGATTGTGACACGGCTGGCTTCATCCCAAAGTGTACAGATCACTCTGACAGAATCCTTACCGGCTTCACTCCACCAGTGTACTGCTCTTCTGACTGTATTGGAAGGACTGACATTGCTGGCTTCACCCTACAGGCGTACCACTCACCTGACTGAACCGTGAGGACAATGACGGTGGTGGCTGCCTTCCACAGGGAGGCAGATCTCCAGAAAGCTACAGCTCCCCTGACCTACCATGAGGATGGCGACATTCCTAGACTCATCACAGATTATGTCATTTGGATGGCTGCTGCATGAAGACAGAACATCCAGGAGAAGAGAAGGAGAAGAAAAGACCCAGGTCCACAGCCCAACAATGCAGGCCAGATCTACACCTGCCCACAATGCCACAGATCCTGTAGATCATGAATTGGACTAATTAGTCATCAAAGGGCATGCTGCCCATCCTTGGCGGCAACTTCCCACTAATCTTCGCAAGCGAAGAACTAGCCAATCAATCAATCAATCATGCATGAAGACACCAACTCACCCCAACAGTGCTGGCTTCACTCCCAGAGCTCCTCTGACTGCTTGCTGTGAATGCCGACAATCCTGGCCTCACTGCAGAAGAGTACAGGTGTAAAGCTAACCCAGCTGTGCCAAAAGGAAGGTGACAGCATTGCATTCACTCCAGAAGGATACTTCAAATTCTACAAAGCTGAATGGGGGCAGACACTGCTGGCTATGCTCCAGAACAGAATAAACCTGACTGAA
>JADBJO010002484.1:262500-280000 GCA_016801955.1 Conus betulinus
TTTGGGGTAACTATGAACAACTGCAGTGAAGTTACTCAATGAGAGTGCGACACAATGAAGCCATTACAATCTCTCCACAGTGAACATCCAACAATCAGGATACGACACATCTGAGTTAATTACAACTCCCTGCAATGAAAAAGTCACTTAATGAGGATGAGATTACAGTGAAACAACTACAAACATCCCTCTAGGATAAACAACATGCCATGAAAAAGTGATGCATTCAAGGCAGTTACAAAGCATTACTGATATGTCTGTCAGTGTGGATGCAATGAACACAAGGCAATGATAACCACAATGCAGTCACAAAGATCTGTTGCAGTCTGACCCATGACGACTGCCCTCTCCCCAGACCACAATGCAGTCACAAAGATCTGTTGCAGTCTCACCCATGACGACCACCCTTGTCCCCAGACCACAGTTCAGTCACAAAGATGTGTTGCAGAATGACCCATGACAACTGCCCCTTCTCCCCAGACCACAGTTCAGTCACAAAGGTATGTTGCAGTCTGACCATGATGACCGCCCCTCTCCCTAGCGATCTAAAGCTGTAAGATCTTCTGTTGTGTCTCTAGTGCAAAATCTTCTGAAGGTACAATGGACATAAGTTAGAATAAGGACTTGAGCATAAGGGACTGATGCCTTCACAATTATAACGGAAAGTTCACAGAGTTGTTATGCCTTAATTGTATATGTTCCAGTCTTTTGATATGTGTGTGTGTCTGCACATAACCAACAAACCCATTGCCTGACCTGAACAACTTGGGAATAATTGGTGATCTCTTCATATCTACTTCTGTTAGTTGAGGTGCTAGGGCCTTAAAATGTGTGTTTCAGTCTTCCTGATGTGTGTCTGATGTGTGTAATTCAATGGCTGGACTAGAAGAACTGAAAGGGGGGGTAAACCGGTCAGTGAAAGGGTTTAAAAGCCTCTCAACAACCTGAGTTGACGTGAAATTATCCTGCCTCGCTGAGGTCACAGCCAAAAAAAAAATCAGTGAGTTTTGCTGAAAAGAAAAGATACTATTCCGCTGGACAAAAGAGACAAAGAAATTACAACCAAAACATGATGCATATCAACCTCTTTGGTCTTCTTCAGGCCAGATAAAACAAACTTCCGAACAATGGGTTAAGTTGAGACCAGAAGGCTATGCATACAGAAAAGTGGTTAGCTGTGTGACCTCAGAACAATAGGTTAAGTTGAGATCAGAAGGCTATATACATATAGAAAGTGGTTAGCTGTGTGACCTCAGAACAATGGGTCAAGTTGAGACCAGAAGGCTGTACATACAGAAAAGTGGTTAGTTGTGTGACCTCAGAACAATAGGTTAAGTTGAGACCAAAAGGCTATACACACAGAAAAGTGGTTACCTGTGTGACCTCAGAAACATGGGTCAAGTTGAGACCAAAAGGCTATACATATGAAAGTGGTTAGCTGTGTGACCTCAGAACAATGGGTCAAGTTGAGACCAGAAGGCTATACACACAAAAAAAGTGGTTAGCTGTGTGACCTAAGAAAAATAGGTCAAGTTGAGACCAGAAGGCTATACATATGTTAAAGTGGTTAGCTGGTGACCTAAGAACAATGGGTCAAGTTGAGACCAGAAGGCTATACATACGTAAAAGTGGTTAGCTGTGTGACCTCAGAACAATGGGTTAAGTTGAGACCAGAAGGATATACACACAGAAAAGTGGTTAGCTGTGTGACCTCGGAACAATGGGTCAAGTTGAGACCAGAAGGCTATACATACAGAAAAGTGGTTTGCTGTGTAACCTCAGAACAATGGGTCAAGTTGAGACCAGAAGGCTATACACACAGAAAAGTGGTTGGCTGTGTGACCTCACGAGTCCTGCACATACAAAAAGAGAAAAAGAAACTTTTACAAACATGCAAGTTGTTTCCCTTGGCCTCTACAGCCAGGAGGAAGTGGGTAGCAACAGCCAGAGAGCCAGTGCAACAAGCCTGAGTGTAGATGACTTAATCTGAGGGAGACATCTACACTGCCAGTCTCTCTTCACTGAGGGAGACATCTACACTGCCAGTTTCTCTTCGCTGAGGGAGACATCTACACTGCCAGTCTCTCTTCGCTGAGGGAGATCTACACTGCCAGTCTCTCTTCGCTGAGGGAGACATCTACACTGCCAGTCTCTCTTCGCTGAGGGAGACATCTACACTGCCAGTCTCTCTTCGCTGAGGGAGACATCTACACCGCCAGTCTCTCTTCACTGAGGGAGACATCTACACCGCCAGTCTCTCTTCACTAAGGGAGACATCTACACTGCCAGTCTCTCTTCACTGAGGTTTGCCAAATTCGAAGGGAATCAGCGAACACTGCACTGTCTTCAAAGTCAACAGTGACTGTGTTAATGAATTGGTCATCTGAGGGAAACAACTGGCAAGTTTCCAACAGTTTCTTGCTGCTCTTTAAGTGTGCACAGCTAGGTACACTTTTGTACTGCCGTTTGATAGGGGTAATGGAGATAAATGGGATGCAATAATTCAATTATATCTATGCTGTTCACACTTTCTATGGTTCAGATGAATGTGTAGAGTAGTGACGGGTGGGGGCTCAGTGTCAAGTACTAAATAAAACTTGTCTCCTGAATGTCATTGATGCCTTGTCACTTTTGCATGGGTCTGATGTGAGTGACAGGATGTGTGTGCATTGATACAAGAGCAATACTGTATATGTACAGAGTGACAGGATGTGTGTGCATTGATACAAGAGCAATACTGTATCTGTACAGAGTGACAGGATGTGTGTGCACTGATACAACAGCAATACTGTGTATGTACAGAGTGACAGGATGTGTGTGCACTGATACAAGAGCAATACTGTGTATGTACAGAGTGACAGGATGTGTGTGCATTGATACAAGAGCAATACTGTATATGTACAGAGTGACAGGATGTATGCGCATTGATACAAGAGCAATACTGTATATGTACAGAGTGACAGGATGTGTGCGCATTGAAACAAGAGCAATACTGTATATGAACAGAGTGACCGGATGTGTGCGCATTGAAACAAGAGCAATACTGTATATGAACAGAGTGACCGGATGTGTGCGCATTGAAACAAGTGCAATACTATATATGAACAGAGTGACCGGATGTGTGCGCATTGAACAAGTGCAATACTATATATGAACAGAGTGACAGGATGTGTGCGCATTGAAACAAGTGCAATACTATATATGAACAGAGTGACAGGATGTGTGTGCATTGATACAAGTGCAATACTATATATGAACAGAGTGACCGGATGTGTGTACATTGAAACAAGTGCAATACTGTATATGAACAGAGTGACCGATGTGTGTGCATTGATACAAGTGCAATACTGTATATGAACAGAGTGACCGGATGTGTGTGCATTGATACAAGTGCAATACTATATATGAACAGAGTGACAGGATGTGTGTGCATTGATACAAGTGCAATACTATATATGAACAGAGTGACCGGATGTGTGTACATTGATACAAGTGCAATACTATATATGAACAGAGTGACCGGATGTGTGTGCATTGATACAAGAGCAATACTCTATATGTACAGAGTGACCGGATGTATGCACATTGATACAAGAGCAATACTGTATATGTACAGAGTGACAGGATGTGTGTGCATTGATACAAGTGCAATACTATATATGAACAGAGTGACAGGATGTGTGTGCATTGATACAAGTGCAATACTATATATGAACAGAGTGACAGGATGTGTGTACATTGAATCAAGTGCAATACTGTATATGTACAGAGTGACCGGATGTGTGTGTGCATTGAAACAAGTGCAATACTGTATATGTACAGAGTGACCGGATGTGTGTGCACTGAAACAAGTGCAATACTGTATATGTACAGAGTGACCGGATGTGTGTGCACTGAAACAAGTGCAATACTGTATATGTACAGAGTGACCGGATGTGTGTGCACTGAAACAAGTGCAATACTGTATATGTACAGAGTGACCGGATGTGTGTGCATTGAAACAAGTGCAATACAGCATATGCACAAAGTGCACAGTTCTGTCAACGACCCCTCTGCAGCCCAGCGTATCTGCTATCACATTTTCACTTGTCAAAAAAGGCACACTTATTTGCCTTCCTTTTTATTGGCACAAATACATGATCTGCAATCCTAACGTCTAGAATTATTATCAACAGTCACGTTTTCCAGAAACACGTATAGCTATTATGGCACAGTACAGTACACATATCTGAGTGACCAAGGACAAAACCAGGAACGGTGAAAAAAAAAACAAAACAAAATGTATATAGTATACTTACCAATTTTCATTGTTTCTATTGGAAAATATGTATGCTTTGACTCTTTGGTGATTTCATTGGTGATCACCACTGACACAGATAGTAACGTGAGGCCCCTATGAACTGTTCGCCCGACCGACCACTCGCACTGTGAACTCCTTTTGTAGACTGACAGAGTCTGTTTGCAGGCAACACTACTCCTGAAAACAGTCCACACACAAGACACACGCACACACACACACACACACACACACACACACACACACACACACACACACACACACACACACACACGCACACACACACACAAATAAAATGTAAAAATACTCAAAATACTATAGTATGACCTTTATGGATAAGACTAGGTAAAGGCACTGGGTAAGATAATAGAAAAACTATGAGGGAGAAAACTAATTCACAACATAATTTTTTCCTCCTTAAATGGGGCATCAGAGGTGCCAACAGATGAACAAACGTAAAAAAAAAAAAAGAAAGAAAGAAAGAAAGAAAGAAAGAAAGAAAAAGACTAAAAATAAAACTTTATGACTTAAAAAACATGCTGTGTGAAGTTTCAAATTACCATGTAACACTGTGGATGGTTTTGTTTCCAGTTCTTCCCTAGCTTCAGCCCGATTGTCATCTATTGCATGTTGTGAAGGTACATTAGAAGGCACTGGTTTGAACTGTGCTAATCTCAGCAGAACCTTTGGGAAGCGCAGATACACTGGACAGTGTTCCACCATGTATGTGTGCCAGGTTATCCTTCAAGCCATTTCAAGTCAAAAGAGTGCGTTGGCCACAATAAACTTGTGGCTGCCACCAGCCACTGTGGCAAAGTGGTTAGCATCGCAGACTCCCAGATGGGAGATCGTGGGTCTGATTCCCATCAGAGCCATATGAGATTTTCTGCCCTAACCACCTCCTACCCAGAGCTGAGTTTGCTACAGGCTCAATTGGAAAGACTGGGACCACACAGTCCACTTTCATCCACTAAACAGATGCTCAAATTTCCTGACCAACACTGCAGGTGTCTGTATCTCTCG
Source organism: Conus betulinus (assembly GCA_016801955.1). Classification (NCBI taxonomy): domain Eukaryota; kingdom Metazoa; phylum Mollusca; class Gastropoda; order Neogastropoda; family Conidae; genus Conus; species Conus betulinus. The sequence continues at coordinate 267,821 of JADBJO010002484.1, forward strand.
GGCCTGGTTGACACTGGGATACACTATGAAAGTAAGCTTACAGTACAACCCTATCAAGCAGCCTCAGACCAGAATAAAAATCCATAGCATCATCTTCATCATCCTCATCAATCGGCATTAAAAAAAAAAAAATCAAATTTTGTGGCTCTTCATGCTCTGTTCTGCTCTCATTGTGAACTCAATTTCAATGCCCTCTCCATGTCTATAGCCTTGGTTTGATTCCATCAGGTTAACCAGTATCAGCAAATTCATGGGGACTGTTGTTGGATGGATGTAGTGGTGCCCTCCTGTGGGAGAGCTCACTCATGCTAGCTCTGCAACTAGGCAATTACTGTCGTCAGTACGGGGCTTAGTAATTGGTGTCCTGCATATGTTGGATCAGAACAGGAACAACTGAACACCACTGAAGTGACCTGGCAGCAGTGCAGTGTCTCCTCCAGTGTGTTGCCTCTTAACATCTTGACACTTGTGGATTGCTAGTGCCGGGGTTGTAGCGGGCTGGCAGGGCTGCGGCTGTAGACAGGGGAGAGGGGAGAGGGTCAGAATGAGAGGTGTGGGTGTAATGCTACTGAGTGGCACACAAAATCGTGACAGAAAATACACACACACACACACACACACACACACACACACACACACACACACACACCCAGTGGCTGCCGTCAAACTCTAGAGGCAGCAGCAGTCTCTCCTGTTTGCCCCTCAGTCCTTCCCTTCTCACTAAGGACATACACATCCAGGCCTGCCTGCTGACCCAATTCTCCAGATTTACAAGATCTGCTTTGAAACTGCCTTTAACCGCTTTCAAGATCTCAGTAGGGTTTTCCAATTGCTTCAATGTTGTCTTACACTGACACATGGATGATGGCAATGACCAGCCTGTTTGCAGAGATATGTTTGGGAATGATGTGCTGACATTAATGTGTCTCTGAACACTGTCTCTCTCTCTCTCTCGCTTTGTTCACAGTAAAACCTACACACAGTGAAGCTGGACTCTGGGGTCATGTCCATAATGCCAGACCATATGACCCTTAGCAGTCATGGTCTCCCCAAATCCTTTATATCACACTTCACTCTGCTCGTCCTAGGATGTTCCATGTGTCAAAGCCCTAGATCAGCTCCTTCACTTTTCTACGCATGTCAAGCACATCAAAGTATCCAAGTGCTGGTGTTTTCTGTGGGGAGTCTCACAGCCCTTGGCCCCACAGCATACCTTTCACTCATCCCACAGCACAGCAACATAAAAAGCAGCTGGCACTAATAAAAGTCCCTCATGGCATTCAGAAACAAAAGAGGAATACCTTCAAGGAACCATCCCCTCTCACACAATCCAAGGGCAAGGTTATTAAAAAAAAAAAAAAAATCTGCCCTCTGAGGGATCTGAACACTGAAATCAGGGATCGCTCAATTTCTAAACCAATGTTTCCACTGGGCCAGCTTTCCACCCACACACAATCAGACATACTTAACCTTTATCAGCCGTGTCCACCAATAGTGGCAGACGGGATTTCTATCCCTTGCAGCCACGTCCGCCAAGGCTGGCAGATGGACAGACAGTACATTCTGCCTTGTCCGCCACTATTGGCAGACGGGAACACAAAAAAAAATTCCTACACTTTCCGTGAAATGGTCTAAGGAAAATAAGCTCTATAACTAGTTTTTGGGATGTCCTAGCAAGTTGTAGACTTTTAGTGCTCTATTGTGAACTTGGCTGACCCCAGCAGCTTTGAAACAAAGGAAGTGGCTCTGGATTTTCCTGCTAAGCGCGGCTGGAATTTCATGTGCCAGAAAAAATGTCGGTCAGGCGAAGGGGTGGCAGCAATTTCTCGCTCAATGAAGCGCTTGAAATCATATTACAAAGTGGATCTGGTGATGAGGGGAGTGATAGAGAGACAGAAAAACTATGAAAGAGAAGAGGAGAGTGAATTATTTGAAATTAAGCTGCTGTGTGACAAGTGCGGACAGCCAGTGTTTGAAGGTCAGTGTGTAAAGTACAAGCACTGTACATCATTGTGTCATGATCAGCTATTTCTCCGTTTTTCTTTCATTTTTATGGTGTATTATTGCGTTTTGATCAACAGTAGTCTTTGTACCAGGGTACTTTAGAAACTTACACCCGTTGAACTGTTCATCCAGTGAAAGAAACACTCCATCAGCCAAATACCGACATGACTGTGAATCATAACAGTGTGTGTACTAACGGTGTAGTGTATTGATTTTTCCAGAAAAACGCATGGAAGTTTTGTTTTTTTTCAAGTGGATTACATGATGATTCCTGGATGATTTGCAAAGTAAGATTTTGAATGTTTTTTTCATCCCTTTATCTTCTGATTTGATGTTGTAAAAGAACAGATTAGAATGTAAACAATTTTTTTTTTTACTTGTCAGACATGTTTTTCAATGCACAGTCATGTCTACATATTGAAAGTAAATGATTTGAAATTACTATGTTCAAGTAGTTGAGCGTTTGTTGTTTCCAATGACACCTAACACAACACTGTCAGCTGTTGTCCAGCTACTGTAAAAAAAATTAAAAAAGGGGCGAAATATGCGGTTCAGCAGGGATTGAGCACTGTGTGCAAGCTTGCGGCAGCAGGGAATCGTGCCATGTGTGCCACCCTTGCCTAGATAGTATTAAACAAATAGACTTCCGCTGGGCCAGTCTCCACCCACACACAGTCAGACAATACTTACGTGGGAGAATTACTCAAGTACGCCTGGACTGACACCTCTGGGGGTATGCGGTCCTCAGCATCAGAGAAATCCACGTACTTGACTTCATACTCCCATGAACAGGTTATGCTTTCATCCCAGTCCTTCACTTCACAGTGTATGTTCCTCACTTTACTGGGACCATCTGCAAAATGATGAACAGAGAAAAGATGGCACACCTATAGGTCAACAGTCACATGCAGACAGCACTGATGGTCATCTATTACTCCATGGAATCTACATCCAAACGACTGCACCCTGTCTGGAAAGTACCAATCAGTACATCAAAACAGCTGCCCATCACAGCTTGTTTTACACAGTTCAAAATGACCAGTCAACCTTCTTCTGTATATTACTCTTTACATCACATTCAAGCTCATTCATGCAGTGGGCAAGTGTTGCTGGTTGCAGGGAGGTCAAAACAGGGCAAGTGTTGCTGGTTGCAGGGAGGTCAAAACAGCGACCATGCAGTGGGCAAGTGTTGCTGGTTGCAGGGAGGTCAACACAGGGCAGGTGTTGCTGGTTGCAGGGAGGTCAAAACAGGGCAAGTGTTGCTGGTTGCAGGGAGGTCAAAACAGTGACCATGCAGTGGGCAAGTGTTGCTGGTTGCAGGGAGGTCAAAACAGGGCAGGTGTTGCTGGTTGCAGGGAGGTCAAAACAGGGCAAGTGTTGCTGGTTGCAGGGAGGTCTTAAACAGGGCAGGTGTTGCTGGTTGCAGGGAGGTCAAAACAGTGACCATGCAGTGGGCAAGTGTTGCTGGTTGCAGGGAGGTCAAAACAGGGCAGGTGTTGCTGGTTGCAGGGAGGTCAAAACAGGGCAAGTGTTGCTGGTTGCAGGGAGGTCAACACAGGGCAGGTGTTGCTGGTTGCAGGGAGGTCAAAACAGGGCAAGTGTTGCTGGTTGCAGGGAGGTCAAAACAGCGACCATACAGTGGGCAAGTGTTGCTGTTGCAGGGAGGTCAAAACAGGGCAGGTGTTGCTGGTTGCAGGGAGGTCAAAACAGGGCAAGTATTGCTGGTTGCAGGGAGGTCAAAACAGTGACCATGCAGTGGGCAAGTGTTGCTGGTTGCAGGGAGGTCAAAACAGGGCAGGTGTTGCTGGTTGCAGGGAGGTCAAAACAGGGCAGTGTTGCTGGTTGCAGGGAGGTCAAAACAGGGCAGGTGTGTTGCTGGTTGCAGGGAGGTCAAAACAGCGACCATGCAGTGGGCAAATGTTGCTGGTTGCAGGGAGGTCAAAACAGGGCAAGTGCTGCTGGTTGCAGGGAGGTCAAAACAGCGACCATGCAGTGGGCAAGTGTTGCTGGTTGCAGGGAGGTCAAAACAGGGCAAGCATTGCTGGTTGCAGGGAGATCAAAACAGCGACTATACAGTGGCAAGTGTTGCTGGTTGCAGGGAGGTCACTGGTTGTACGATCTATAAATGAATCTTACAAAGACGGAGAATTTTCGAAAACACAGAAGCAGGGACTAATTATTTGCATACCAAAAGGTGATAAACCAAAAGATATATATAAAAAACTGGCGTCCTATTTCCCTCCTAAATGTAGTGTACAAAATAGCTTCCTCATGTATTTAAAAAAGAATAAGAAATGTTTTACAATCTCTCATCAGTGAGGATCAAACAGGTTTCATGGCTAACAGATTATGGGCGACAATATTAGACTATTTTTATGATTTGATTAATTATTTAAATGTGAAAAAACCTCCCTGGACTGTTGCTCTGTATAGACTTTGAAAAGCCTTCGACTCACTCGATTGGGATTTTATGTTGAATGTTGTAAGGGCTTTCGGTTTTGTGAAAAGTATATGTCACTGGATAGAAACATTCTATAAGGATATTAAATCAACTGTTATTGTAAATGGCCAGGCTGCTCAGTGGTTTAAAGTAGAAAGAGGATGTAGACAGGGAGACCCTATATCTCCTTACTTATTCATTATATATGCGCAGAAATTTTAGCCGTAATGATAAAGAAAGAAAAGAAGATAAAAGGCATGAAAATAAATGATGTAGAACACAAAATATCTCAGTTCGCTGATGACACTCAATTAGTAAACAATAGCAACAAAAATTCTTTTGAAGTCTATTAATATACTTACCATGTTTGGAAGAGTTTCAGGACTCCTCATGAACAGCGAAAAAACACAAGCATATGGCTAGGATGTCATAAAAAACACCAAGAAAAAGTATTGTCCTCATCTAAAAATCATATGGAACCCTTCTCAATTCAAAATACTCGGTGTTTGGTTTACTCAAGACTTGAAAGAATGTGAAAACATGAATTATGACAATAAATTTGCAGAAGTTAAAACATTATTCAAAATTTTGGTCTCAAAGAAGTATAACACCAGTCGGAAGAGAGTTGCTGTTCTCAAATCCCTCATTCTGTCTAAGCTCATACACCTCTGGATTTTGTTACCCAACCCACCTGACCTCTTAATTCAAAAACTTCAAAAGATGTGTTTTAGCTTTGTGTGGAATGGTAAACAAGATAGAATAAGCAGGAAAACAACAATTAAAACTATAAAGCAAGGTGGCTTAAATATACCTGACATCAAAAAAATATATATAATGCTTTGAAACTTTTATGGATAAAAAAAACTTAAAATCACAAATCACAAATGGAAAAGCATTGTTACGAAAATGTATCCATTCAGCGAAAAAATTGAAAATTATGGACCAGCATTTGGTACAGGATACATGAGCTCTAATTTGTTCTGGAGACACACCTTTATAGCCTATAGGGAATTCTGTCTTTGCGTGACACCACAAACATTAAATGAACTTCTAGCTGAACCTGTTTTTTATAACGACAAGAGAAAAAAAACAGGAAATGACATAATTAAACAAAAGAAATTAATTGAGAAAGGAAAGTATGCAATAAAACATTTTCTGAAGGAAAATGGACAATTTATGAACTTTGAAGAATTCAAGGCTAATGATAATTATACTATAAATTTTGTCACATACTGTGGATGGATTTCCTCAATGAAAGAATTCATAAAGAAAACTGGAAAACGTGATAATAATAATGCAAACACACAATTCAGAACATGCCGAGGGCTTTTACTATTATTATGAAAGAAAGAAAAGGAGCTAAAACGATACTATGAAATTTTTACTCAAGATGAGCGTAAGCCAAACTGTTGCTCTCAATGGCTACAAAAACTTAATTCTGAAGTTTCTTGGAATAAGGTATTTACCCATGTCCACAAAATTAAAGATGTAAAATTGAAATGGCTTCAAATTAGAATTATTCATAGAATTATTGGCACAAATATTGTTTTAAATGCCATGGGCCTGACAAACACGACGAACTGCACATTCTGCAATGAAGAGAGAGAGATACAGTCCAACACTTTTTATGGATGTGCAATTACGTTCAACCTTTTGGAAAGAGGTTGAACATTTATTTAACGAAAAATGCCGAAACTCGTTTACCATTAAAATCACACGCGATATTGTTATCTTTGGAGTCGACAAACACATGCAACAGAGACAATTTTTGACTTTATTATTATGTTATTATGGTTGCTAAATCTTATATTTACAAGTGTAAGATCGAAAGACGTAGGCCAAATGCTTCAGTTTTTCAGAGCCAGCTGAGCTGCAGATTCAAAATCGAACTCTATAATGCTAAAGTCAACAATGATCAAAACAGGTTTGATGCTCTATGGTACAATTACATGCCGATGATTTTTTACACAAATACTTAAAAAAAAAAAATTGATAATAACAACAAATCTCAATCTAATACGCATCTCCGTAATCACAGTCTCCATTTCTCAGTTTTTTTTTTTTTTTTCTGTTTTTTTTTGTTTTCATTTTCATTTTCTTTTTTCTTTAAAAAAATTCTCATAATATTTGATTTGACATGTCTTTGAATGCACATTTGAAGCAACATACTTATGCATTGATGTATTATCCGTATGCTCTTGCTATACTGTGAAAGTGTATATGTCAAATGTGTATGATATGTATATATTTGAGAATTAAAAAAAAAAAAAAAAAAAAAAAAATGCAAAATTTGTTTTTTAAGTGCTGTCCACAGACAAAACAAAGTTCTGTAGATCGTTTATCTCCTGAAGATTTGAATAGGCAAATAAAAAAGTTCCACAAAATATTGATCTTCTCATGTTTTGGCGACACAGAAGAACATGGCTCTTGGAATAAATTGGGATCATCACGTGTATTTTCATTGTAATTACAAACATTTCAAAAAATAAAATATAATGTCCGGAATTCCTAACATGTTCATTCCAGAGACACATTCAGACAGAACATTGAAAAATAGTTGTTCTCTCTCTCTCTCTCTCTTGTTTATTTATTATTCATCTATGCATAAAATAGCTGGCCTATAATTATGTTATAGCTAGGCTATGAATAACATAACTCTCTCTCTCTCTAACTCACTTAAGCATATGAGGAAGTTTCTTGTCTTTTTCGTATTGATTTGTCATACTGTTGAAACTGAATTTCTATGTCATATTAGTGAAGAAGACATGAAAACTTCAGCTGTTGAAACTGAATTTCTATCTTAAGAGCAGATAAGACATGAGGTTGGGTGGGGAGGGGAACAGAGGAGGAGGCTGGTGCAGGACAAAGGGAGGCAATGCAGTATGTTTTAGCTAATTTTGACTCCAGTGATGTTCACAGATATTTTTTCAAACCTTTAACTGATTTCAAAGAAAATAACTCAAAACGCTGTAAAAATGTACTCCCAGCCCATAATTACTGTAATTTCAGAGCTATTAAGTGTACTACAATATAAGTTACACCTACTAAATACAGAAAAAAAAAATGTTTCATTAAATGCACGCACACACACAACACAATAGGTTCAACTGCCATTAACTGCAAGAATACCTGAATGACAACCAAGAATCCACATGGCAGTGCAACACAATCTACCAAAAAAAGAATGAAAAGCACAAGGTGTGAACATCCACTCTTCAGCCATACATATCAATGGACCAAATGATGGCTCTGCACCATTTTGAACTGAAGTTGCCTGAGCAAGAGCACTTCAAGTCAAGTCAAGTCAAGAACACTTTATTATCTCCATAGAGAAATTAAAAGTGGCCATAAAAATAACAAGTCACAAATCATGAATCACACCCATCCATCCACCTATTCACGCACAGAGAATAATATACACACTAACACCACACACACACACACACACACACACACACACACACACACAAACAACAGCTTTCTGAAACCGGATCTTATTGAAAGTTCAGTTTTGATTCTGAAGTTTGATGGAATTGGGAACAAAACTGTTTTCAGTTCTATTTGTTCTGAATTTTGGAATATGGAATCTTTGTTCAGATGGAAGAACATTGTAGTTTTTTTTTTAAGAAGATGGGAGCTGTCAGCAGTAATGTTCACAGCTTTTTGTGTGACACAAGATTCATACAATTTACCTAGCTGTCCTTGTTTATTGCCAATAATCTTTCCACATGTATTCACCACTCTCTTTAAAATGTTTTTGTTTTTCATGCCAAGACTTCCAAACCAGCATAAAATGCCCAAGGACAACACTAATTCTACAAAACAACCATAAAATATATTCAAGATGTCCCTTTTTAACAGCAAGAGACCAAAGTTTATGAAGACAGTATATTCTAGATTGGCATTTTTTTTTTTAGATTGAGTATTTGCATTAAAATTCAGCTTATCATCTAAAATAATACCCAGATACTTTATATTCACTTACATGATCCACTTTTGGTTGGACAGTTTTTACAGATTGAATAAACTGGTCTTCAAGAATGCGGGACTCTCAAGTTTTGAACAGTGACAACAGCAATATTGGCACAAATGATACAGGAATAGCAGATCATTTTTAAAACTATAACTTTTGGCACAAATGATACAGCAATAGCAGCTCATTTTAAAACTATAACTTTTGGCACAAATGATACAGGAATAGCAGCTGATTTTAATACTATAACTTTTGGCACAAATTATACAGGAATAGCAGATTATTATTTCAAAACTATAACTTTTGGCACAAATGATACAGGAATAGCAGATCATTCTAAAGCTACAACTTTTGGCACAAATGATACAGGAATAGCAGATCATTTTAAAACTATAACTTTTGGAACAAATTATACAGGAATAGCAGATAATTTTAAAACTACAATGTGATAAAGTTATAGAGACAGCTTACTGTGAGTTTCCATAAAAAGAGAAACAAAAAAAATCCTTGAAGACTGATATCAATGAAGCGAACTAGGCCAAGATCAAAATCTGCACAAGTTGCTGACTTTTCTAGATGTTGTGGCCAAGCTGTATCGATTTGAATGTGACACTGTGCACTGATCCCCTACCCCTTTCCTCCCTGCCCCTCAAAAATTTGGACACATATATGAACAAACTTGACCGAGTTGAAAATCTCCATCAGTAGCTGACTTTGAAATCTGGTGAGGAAGCAGCACCGATTCATGTGGGAAACTGCAGACAAATGAAGATCCATTAGCCTTGCTTAAACAATCCTCCAGGAAACTGTTGAAGGACGGTATTAGAGGGAAAGACAGAAAAACAAAGCACACTGAAAACATTGCAGAACAGACAAAGAACACATCTGCAGAGGACAACAATTTAATAGCTGACTTGACTTGACCCACAGACCTAAAAGAACCTGGTGAACTGTTCTTCACTGTGATGTCCCCATGATTCACCATGGAGTTGAGAGAGAAGACACACACACAAAAAAAAAACAAATGTATATATGGAGTGAGAAATTAAACTTACACTGCATACACCTGTACACTGTTGACCATAGTCGATTCCTGTTCTGTTTCAATCCAACAAATATACTCCCCAGCATCCACTGTCCCCTTGATCTTGTGGCTTAGCTGGATGCTGGTGTTGGTCATTATGGTCACTTCTTCTTCTGGCAGCTTATAGGAATCAGTCTGAAACCAGGCAAAACATGAATCATTACTTTCTGTTCAATTATTCAACAATCATTCCATATCATCTAGACAGAGAGTTAGAGTTACTTCTAGTTTAAAAAAAAAAGTACATTTTAGATCAACCTAGTCTGAAAGATTAAAACTGCAGCATTGGTTCAGGTCTGGAAATGTGAGCAACCTTTTCAGATCTGAACAAGTGTTTGTAGGTGAAACTTAACAATGATGTCCCACTGACTGATACCATACTACCATGATTAACTCAGTGCTTCAACTCCTCATGTTTTGACCTCCAGCTCCAGACATTTTACTTTGAAACTTACCTCATTCAAACTGGCTGTTACCTTTGTTGTGTTTGTTTATTGAGTCCCATGATTTTCTCTTTCATTTGTTCAGGATCTTCAAGCATAGGTTTAAACATTTTCTTTTTTGATTATGTAAAGACCATGTTTGGTACTTGTTTTCCTTCCATTCCCTATCTTCCATTCCCTATCTTCCATTCCCCTTTCTACACCTACACCTCACTGCCCCCCCCCCTGGGAGTTCACTGAATTGTGATGCATCGCCATGGTATCAGAAACACCACAAAATATATTATAAATGGTGATCTACATTAAGTACCATGGTAACACCACAAAATATACCATAAATGGCAATCTACATTAAGTACCATGGAAACACCACAAAATATATCATAAATGGTGATCTACATTAAGTACCATGGAAACACCACAAAATATATCATAAATGGTGATCTACATTAAGTACCATGGAAACACCACAAAACATATCATAAATGGTGATCTACATTAAGTACCATGGAAACACCACAAAATATATCATAAATGGTGATCTACATTAAGTACCATGGTATTAGAAACACCACAAAAACATATCTTAAATGATGATCTACATTCAGTGCCATGGAGGGACTATCACATCTGCTGAAGACTGGGCTGTCTGAGTTCTCACCCTGGAGACGAATGCAGGCATAAACAAGTGGTTCTGTTCAAACCACAGACCTCAACAATTCCAGTGTGAGATGGTTGCCACAGATGTATCCTCCTAATGGGGATATATCAGAAGGAACTGATACTGCCCCACAGATGCAGCACCCTGAGCAAGGTTCACGTAACAGTTCTGCCTTGATCAGGAATTTGGCGGGAAGTTTGTCACAGCTAGAAGGCCTGATCATTGGGGACATTCAAGCCTGGCTTTCTGAATCCCTTTAGACAGGACTCTCAATCAGTTCTTGATGCAGTGCCTCTGTCTGAGTCCACACAGGGGAATGATCACATGCTTGCTGGAGATTAAGACTGCCACCAAACCCCACACCCCAACCCTCCTTAGCTCCTTCCCCCCACCCTCCCAACCTTCCCCTGAAGCCACCAGCCCCAAGGTGTCCAGAATCTGCCAGTGAGGAAACAGCTCTTCTTCTCACAGCTCATCTCAAACAAACAGGACTATTTTCTCACCCAACCGCCTGATCCCTAGGATGAATTAGTCGAGTTGCCTGCAAGACTTTTTTTCTTTTTTCCTCTTTCTGTTCCCATCTTCTGTGCCGTCTCAATGGGTGTGCAGCCCAGCCATTCCTTCCAACTCCCCATCCACACTCAGCCCCTCCCAGCCTGCCACAGCCCTGGCATTGGCAATCCACAGAGAGCAACCAATGTCAAGACGTCATGAGGCAACCCACCAGAGAGGAGACACTGCACTGTTGCCGAGTCACTTCGGTGGTGTTCACTGATGCCAGTTCTGATCCAACATAAGCAGGACACCACCTTTTAAATCCCTTACTGAAAACAAGAACTGCTTAGTCATGGAGCCAGAGTGAGTGAGCTCTCCCTGCAGACGTTGCCACCATGTCAATCCAATGACAGTCCCCATGAATTTGCCCATACGGGCAACCCCGACTGCGGGACTCTGTCCCCTGGGCTCTACGGCATGGTTTGGATCAATGAGGGATCCACTTCAGACCTATGGGAGCAGTCATCACTAGGCAGCAAGACATGTCAAACTCTATGCTACAAGTAGTTAGCACATGGCAACCCAGAATAAGAAAGGGAAACCAACTAATAGTGGAGAAGACACAAAAACAATCAGTTCCCTAGAATATACCCGTGTCAACCAAGTATCTTCTGCTAACGGCTGGGTTTAAAAAATCCCAGAAACAGACAGGAGGTCCCCAAACTGGCTGTAGGAATGAGGGAACAGATGCTAATTTAGCCCCCTAGGGAGGGAACAGTTCTGATTGGCTAGCAGTTCAGGAGAACTGTTTCAGCCATGAAGGTTCAGGCCAGCAGGGCCACTCGACTGGTCAGGGTGTTCATCAGAATGATGTGGTATAGTACACAAAGCCTTACACACATTCACAAATCCTTTCTTAAAAATCCTGATGTATTAATTTTTGCAGTACAGAACAGTCTTCAGAGCCACTGATAAAATTCCATTTTCTGACGTCACAGAATCTACCCCCAAAACAGCAATGATAAAGCAAAAGAACTAAAGGGTAATCAGGGATGAATGATGCAAGGCGTGATGGTCACT
>JADBJO010002484.1:285000-310317 GCA_016801955.1 Conus betulinus
TATCTAGAATTTTATTCCAGGTATATACCATATCAGTATGGCTGGGCATCTTCTTTGCATGTAGAGCAAGGCTTTTTCATTTCTCCACCCACTCCCTTCCTCCCCCCTCCCCATTTCATATACACCCACAAGCTGTATGAGTAATATATAATATGTCAGCCTGTTCCATGCTCTGATGATATTGCGCTCCCGCACATATGTCACCACACTGACGTGTCTGCGTACCAGTGTATATGGGCCCGTAGCGTGTGTGTGTGTGTGTGTGTGTGTGTGTGTGTGTGTGTGTGTGTGTGTGTGTTCAGTTCAGTTCAGTAGTTTTTATTTAACGTCTTTTCATCACAAGATGATCTTAGACCTTTAAACTGCAATATACATTCCATTGGACTATCAGCACCTTCCCCACCCCCAACCCCCGGAAAAAAAAAAAAAAAGTGTGCGAATGCATGCATGAGTGCGTGCTTGTGTGCATGCGTGTGTGTGTGTGTGTGTGGAAATATTCCAGGTATACGTTAATTGTTTTGATGTGTTAAGAGCTGTCCTTGAAAATGGAGGATGAAAGTATGGATAGGACTCGAGGGAGGACAGCACTCTATTTGAGGGAGAAAGAAAAACACGGAGTGGGACTGGGGCAAGGGGAGGGAACACACACACACACACACACACACACACAGGCATGTTCTTTTGAAACTGCAAACAAGAACAGACAACAGCAGGCGAGGTATTGAATGTTGCATTGCATATATGTTTGTCAAGCCCACACCATCTTAACAGTAACACTGCCTCTATCGTACAGTCAGTGGCCTGGTATCCACTGCATACATGCAAAGTCCAACTAAGTTGATGGTTTCAATGAAGAAAAATGACAACATCAGGAGACAACTGCTTGAAGAAGACGTTCTCCAAAATGAATAATGATGAAAGAAGGTAAGGTTTAACAGGTTGAAGATGGGAAGGAAAGATCAAAAACAAAAACAAAATAAAAAAAAGAGAGAAAAAAGCAGTAAGATAATAACTCTGATGGTAACAGACATGTGAAATAGTGAAAGGACTGATCAAATGTCCCCATCTCCCACACAACACACAAAAAGAAAAAAAAAAACACACACAGTAGTCTGCACACTTCTCCATGCAATACACCAGTAAAACTACTGCAAGCCAGATTATACAATAATTGCACCACACAAAACCACATGCTGCACAGGTAATACCTTGTCCCATGCGTAAACCAGTTGGCATGCACACAGGCTATGCACATTTAGACAGAATCAATATTCTGTCAAGGCCTGTGAGTGATCGATACCCAACCTGGAGGTCCCTTCGGCTCTACTATTCTAGGGGAACAAGCCAGCACGAAACCAACACAAATCTGCTCATATATTTAATTCATCAATGTTGTTGTTGTTGTTGTTGCAACTGGGTTGCTGTCATAATTGTTGATCTTGTCAATGATGTTGGTGTTTCCTGTGAGAGTAGTGGGTGGCCTTGATGTCTTTTGAATGGATTCAACTACTTTAATTGAGATCTGAAGTAAGTTTAAGGCAGAGTTGGCAAGACTGGGACAGGATATAAGCGGGTGGAGCCAAGGAAGGGGGTGGGGGGAGGAATGGTGGAGAGAGGGTGGGAAAGGGATGGGGAAGGGGGAAGCTGGGAAGAAAGGTGGGGGCCGGATAAGTAATGTCATGATTTTAAACATGTCAAGGGCAAGGGAAGGTGGATAGAGAAGGCGAGGGGGGGAAGGACAGGGAAGGGGGGGGGGGGGGGGGGTCAAGTAGGAGGAGGTGAACAGTTGGTATGCACTCAAATGACAAACAAACAGAAACAGATGAAGTCTAATCTGACTGTTTTTGGAGCCAGGATTACCATTAAAACCTTATCGACGAAAACATCTTTAAAGATTATCGCTAATATCAGTGCTGTCAGCGTGTTTTCTTTTCCTATCTCCCTATCCCACAATACTGTGGAATCGCCCCATAGTACTTATTTTGGAGTTTTTATTTCATATGCACAGTGTTTGTTTCAAATCAAAACAAGCATCTCTTAAATCAAAACCAGATAAAGCAATCTGTTTCAAAGATTCCACCAGCGTGGTGTGTGTGTGTGTGTGTGTGTGTGTGTGTGTGTGTGTGTGTGTGTGTGTACATGTGTGTGTGTGTGTGTGTGTGTGTGTGTGTGTGTGTGTGTGTGTGTGCACGCGCGCACAGGCATGTGTGCATGAGTGTGTGCGTGTGTGCATGCGTGCCTGTGCGTGGTTGTGTGTGTGTGTGTGTGTGTGTGTGTGTGTGTGTGTGTGTGCCTGTGCATGTGTGTGTTAAGGCATATGTAAGCATGTGCATATACATGCATGTATGTATCACATGCATGAAAGTGTACTCAGTAGTGAGCCGAAAATAAGCCTGAAGGGTGATCAAGAGAGAAACTGTGGTGAATACACTGAATGGTGTTTTCACGACTGTGGGTTGCTCAGACGACTGGGAACTGCTCAGCGAAAAAGAAAGTCATGAAAATAACTACACAAACGAAACGTAGAAGCCTTGAGTAACCTACAACCTATTTACAAAGGGATATCAACATACAGCACCCATCATCATCAAGACACAAGACAAATCTACTTAAACTCAAGATGACTGAGATCAATAGTCCAGTATCATTGGCATCATGCCTTTCCCAGCTGCGGAAACTTCTGACATGTATACAAACTCGGACAGTTTTTGTCAAAGGAATCTGAGCTACAGTTGTGTGCAGCTTCAGAAGATTATCTTCCAGTGATTCTGGTCTCCGTTGCTACTAGATGGATTGGTGGACTGTGCTAAGCTGAGTGCAACTGGTGTGTAAAACAATGAATATCGAGACAAGCAATTCAAGCATCCACTACAATGACAGCAATTAGAGGTCTGATATACACCCATCACAACAGCACTGAAAGAAGAGGATAAACATCCATCATGATAACAATGACTGAAAGAGACGAAAATCAATCTGTCCATCATACTGGTGGTAAAGTGAGAAAAGCTATAGAACATCATTACACTGTCCTGAGATCTTAGCTAAAGAACATCAATTATACTGTCCTGAGATCTTTAAAATCCTGATGCACATACCCGCTCAGGCCAGACACACTCAGCGTCATCAACATATTTGTTCCAGCCACCACAATGCATCCACACTTCTCAACCACAGCTTAATGAAATCAGTGAAGAAGCCAAAAAGTAACTGAACTACCACAATCTGAAACTGATCAGTATCTGGGCACAGACTGAATTTTCAGGAAATTCGGAAAATATGACTGAATGATGAAGAGTCATGATTTCATTCATTCAGTGTCAGATATTTAGTAAAATAGTATTGCACACACACACACACACACAGACACACACACACAGATAGACAGATAAAATCCTATAAAATCTACAGACAATTGGAAGGCCACTTAGTTTCATTTATCAATGCCATTGTCACTACATGATCACCTCTCTCTCTCTCTCTCTCTCTCTCATACATTTATGTGCACACATTTATGTATATATAATCAAGAGTGGCTGAGTGTGTACTTAATTTGCACTACAAAAAGAGAAAGATTGAAATTCCCATTTTGTGTTACACGCATGTTTTATTGTTTGTAAGTAATTTTAATTTCCAGTGTCACGTTTCTAACTATAAATATGTATGTCTTAACTTTTAGGGCAGCGGTCACAAATGTAATTTCTCTTGTAACGAGAGATAATAAAGTTTTCTGAATCTGAATCTGAATCTGAATCTTGTCACACCACAATTACTAACATGCACCATAGCCAATAACAAATCAATACACACACAGACAGCCAGGCAACACAACCGCAATTCTTTTCTTATTTTTTCTATGCTGCCTGGGCCATCAAACACATACAAAACATCACCATCAATAAACATGAATAACACATACTGGAGCACACCCAACTGTGGGTGTACCATACTATTATGAATATATGTGGCGCACACACCAAGAGTCTGTCACAGGCACTGTCTACATGGAGCACACCCCAACAATGGGTGTACAATATCAATATATAGGTGTCGCATACACTGTCTGTCTGTCACATGCACTGCCTGGCTTAAGGGGAGCGCAGTCTGTAAGTAGGGGTAGACGCAGGTGACGAACAAAGTCAACACGATGACACTGCGACTGTCAGTAGGGGTAGTGAGTGATGACGGAACGATGCAGTCACATCTCTGTCCACAAGGAAGTAACCACTCCTACATCCCCCCCAAAAACTATGAATTAGCCGGATCACACTGAAGTAGCACCCTGCTATTTTGAGGCACCAGCCTCCACTTCCCAGAGCTGTGGCTCTGTTACTACACAGCAACAAGGGTCTCACAATTCACAGGAACAATGCTGATGCTGCAGGTCATTGTCAACACAGGCGGTGGTTCTGTCTATGCAGGACCAGCACAGGGCACAGCTGGCAAACAGGACTTAGGGTCTCGAACCCGAGGCGACGACTTCTCTCGCAGAAGAGGTGCTGGCTCAGCTGGCTTGTCAGGTCTATACTGGCATGCACCAGCCTCTCGCACACCTGGCACGGTGGAGAATGGGGGACACACAACAGGCCCCTGACCTGAGGTAGGGACAACCAGTTCCCAAACACACCAGGGACACACTCAACCTGGGGAACTGAGAAAACTTCTTTGACTATCCAGCCTACTATCCATTGTTGTTCGTCCTTTGATTTCAAAGATGACCATGACTTCAATCTCAGATGGAGGATCACTGAGTGTGGGTCCACAGGTGGCTGGTGAGGCTGATCTGGGCCTGGAAGGAACACCCACATGTGGGACACATGTGGGTGGGTGCTACACTGGAGGTGGAGGTAGCTCTGGCCTTGCGCACTGCTCGCTTTCGCTCAGCTTCTGCTGTGCGTCTCTTCTCTGATGTATATGCACCCTTTGTGAGGCTGCTTCGCCAGGCTGGGCGGTCCAGGGCAAGCAACTCCCCGGTGTTGAGGTTGATGTCCAGCTTTGAGGGACACTTTAAGGCAGTCCTTGAAACGTTTCTTCTGCCCCCCAATTTTGCGCTTGACCTGACTCAGTTCTCCGTACACAGTTGTTTCAGCAGTGACTATCTGGCATTCTGATGATGTGGTCAGCCCATCTGGCTCGGGATTTCTGAAGGAGAGTTAGATGCTGGCCCTTTCCAGGACCTCAGTGTCTGGGACTTTTTTTTCCTGTCCCACCTCTGTGTCACCTCAGAGGCATTGCACCCATGCCGCTCATTCCGACACCCCGTCCACAGCCACAGCCCAGTCGGTGCCGCCACAACTCCGGCACCGGCAATCCACCAGGAGCAGCAAATGTCAAGTCGTCAAGAGGCAACCCACAGGAGGAGACACTGCACTGCTGCCAAGTCATTTCGGTGTTGTTCAGTGGTGCCTATTCTGATCTAACATAAGCAGGACACCACCTACTAAGCCCCCTACTGACGACAATATTGCTTAGTTCCGGAGCCAGTGTGAGTGAGCTCTCCCTCCAGAGGGCGCCACCACGTCCGTCCAGCGACAGCCCACATGGACTCGCCGATACCAGTAACCCCGATGGAACCAAACCAAGGCCACAGACATGGTGAGGACATTGAAACTGAGGTCACCATGAGAGCAGGGCATGAAGGGCCACAGAATTTGAGACAATTTTTTTTATGCTGATCGATGAGAATGAGGATGATTAACATGATGCTACGGATTTCCATTTCGGTCTGAGGCCACATGATAGGGCTGTTCTCTACACTTCCTTTCAAAATATGTCCCGACGTCAACCAGGCCCAAGAGATACAGGCACCTGCAGTGTTGGTCAGGAAATTTGAGCAACACTCTCAGAAACGCATCCATTAAGTGGATGAAACTTGACTGTGGTTGTCACGCACGGACATTCAAGGGACATAATTGTGCTTGTCGTATGGCGTAGTGGTTGCAGTGGTTAGTTTTTTTTCTTTTCTTTTTTTTTTCCCCATGTCGATATTTTGGAGTTATGATGTGTGTTTTTTTTTTTTTTTTTATTTTTTTGTGTGTGTGTGTGTTTGGTCAAGTTACTGTAGGTTTGTGCTTATATTTGGACGTATCTATTTTTGTGATTGTTGTGGTTTGTGGTTTTGATGTTTTATTGATGACTGGCTGATGAGTTATTGGAGATTGGTGTTTGGATATGGTTAGGTCCATATTTGGTCTTGGGTATAGGCTGTTAGTGATTATTGATTGATGATTGGAGGAATTGGTGGTTTGGAGTCTGTGCCGATACACAGTGTTCCTATGTTTAGAAGTGTGGTCTTGGTATTTTGGGTGACTGATTGTTGATTGGTTTTGAGCAAGTTAGTGTTTTGAGTGTGTATACGATTGTTGATATTCATGCCCTTATCTGGAGTCGTGTCGTGTCGTTCCTGGGCAACCTACAGACGATTGGTTGCAGTCAGGGTGTGGCCTTGTCAGTTTCATGGTGTCTGTCACCTCTAGGTGTCGTCTGTCTTTTTGACTATCTAGTTCAGTTGTTTGCGACTCCTGGCTCGAGACGGAGGTCTGATCCAGTGTCTGGTGAGGCAGTTTTGCCACTTGGTTTAGTGGGCTGCCTGGAAGTCCATCGGCGGGTCCTGGTGACAGCTCGGAGTTCCTTGGAGAAGTATTCGGTGTTTCGGGAAGCATTCCTAATACAGCATCAGAGAGAACCGACAAGAATCAGGGAAGGCCAGCTTCCAACTCTAGACGACCTGGTAATGACAAACACAGAAGACATGATCAATGATATCACTATAGCACCAGCCCTTTGGAAGAGCGACCATGTAGTACTGATCATCAGCTTGTCCTGTGCATACCAAGAAACAGGAAAGAAAGAACATTTCAACTTTGCAAAGGCAAACATAGAAGAGATGAGGAAAGACCTGGAAAATATCAGATGGAGGATGAGCTGAATTACCTATCAGTTGGAGAGGCATGGGAGAAGCTGCGCAGGGAACTGGACAGAGTAACAGAGAAATATGTACCAAAGACAGGAGGCTTGAGAGCAAAAAGGAAGAAGTGGCTCGACGGAGATACACTTAGGACAGTGCGGCAGAAGCACAAACTGTACAGGCGCTGGTTGCAGACCAAGGATGGGCAGGATTATCAGGCCTACATCAGGATCAGAAATAAGGCGACAAAGGCATGCCAAAGCAAGAAGAAGAAATTAGAGGAGATGGTAGCAGCACAAGCCAAGACAAACCCAAAGTCATTTTGGTCATATGTGAAGTCCAAAACGAAAACAAAGACTGGGATTGGAGACTTGAAAAGGAGCGATGGGTCAAAGACAACCACAGACAAAGAGAAAGCTGATCTGCTGAACACTTTTTTCAGAGTGTCTTCACTGTCGAGAAAGAAGGCGACCTACCAGACATGCCAAAGTACACGTATGACACAGAGCTGACCGACTTGGACTTTTCTGTGAAAAAGTTCACAAGCAGCTGACAAGCCTGAAGAAGTGCAAAGGCCCAGGACCAGATGGAATCAGTCCACGCTTACTTTCCGAGCTATCAGATGTACTCGCTCTCTGCCAGTCACAATTATTTTCAGAAAGTCAATGGAAACAGGCAAGATCCCGGATGAGTGGAGAACTGCTAACATCACCCCCATTTTCAAGAAAGGGAGCCGTTTTGCGGCCAACAACTACAGGCCAGTACGTCTGACCTGTGTACTGTGTAAGGTGATGGAGGCGCTTGTTCGTGAGCACATCACTGAACACCTGCAGCGAAACAACCTTATCAACCAAGAACAGCATGGGTTCACAAAGGGGAGATCATGCGTGACACAGCTGCTTGATGCTCTTGACATCTGGACGGAGGCCTTGGATGCTGGAGGAGGAATCGATGTGATCTATATGGATTACATGAAGGCGTTTGACAGCGTCCCACACCGTAGACTTGTAGCCCAAGTAGAAGCTCACGGCATCAGGGAAATGTCCTTCAGTGGATCCAGGACTTCTTGAGTCATCGGTCGCAGCGAGTCTGTGTCAACGGCGTGAAGTCAGCGAGGGGAGAAGTGACAAGCGGCATTCCACAGGGCAGTGTCATTGGCCCAGTACTGTTCCTCATGTACATAAACAATCTGCCTCAGCATGTCCAGAGCCACGTCAAGTTATTTGCTGATGACACAAAGGTCTTTGCAAGGAATGACGATGATATGTCCATGGCGACACTGCAGGATGACCTGGATCACCTTCATGATTGGTCAACGAACTGGCAAATGCGGTTCCATCCTGAGAAGTGCTCCGTCTTGAGAATGGGGAACCCGAAGACGGACAGGAAATACTACATGAAAGGCCAGGATGCACAGGGGGAACAGACTGTGGTGGAGCTACCAGAAAGTGAGGTGGAGAAGGATCTTGGTGTTTTGATCGATAAAGGGCTGACTTTCAAGAACCACATAAACCAAGCAGCTGCAAAAGCAAACCGAATTCTTGGAGTCATCCGACGATCATTTGACTTCCTCACCCCTGCTGTCTTCATACAGCTGTACAAGTCTCTAGTTCGCCCGATTCTCGAATATGGGCACACAGCATGGCAACCCCGGCATAAGGCATTGTGTTGCGAGCTGGAGGATGTTCAGAGGCATGCCCACCAAACTCATTACATCCCTGAAAGAAAAGCCATATCCAGAGCGTCTTGCTGCACTGAATCTGCCTAGTCTCGAATACCGCCGTCTCAGGGGGGATATGATCGATATGTACAAATATACGCACGGCCTGTACTTGACCAACCGCCCCCAGTTCAACTACTTCCAAGGCAGAGATACGAGAGGACACAGTCTGAAATTGGAAAGGTCACACAGCAGGCTCAACATCAGAAGCTGTTTTTTTGTACAGCGTGCGACTGCCACCTGGAACAGCCTGCCAAACAGTGTGGTCACAGCCCCATCAGTTAATGCTTTCAAGAACAGACTCGACGCACACTGGAAGCAGCTTCCTGCAAAGTTTGATCCTGCCTGTTATCATTAATCACAACTGTCAAAGTTTTGTACCACGCATGGCGCATGACAATCAGTTGCACTAGTGGAAACGACCTGTGAACAAGCTCCTAGGAGTTTCAACACAGAAAGTATCCAGTATCCAGTATCCAGTAGAGAGGAGGTGTCGTGAGAGGTAATTGTCATCTGCGCGCGTGTGTCGAATGTTGGTATGCGCGGGGGTCATGTTTTTATTATATATGTGTTTTGTGGTGATTATCGCATGCTGAAATTGATTAGGCGTATGCTTAATCATGTATGGCCCAGCAGGGGGGCGCCGTCCCGTTGCTCTAATTTTATTAGTATGTTTGGGTTTGCGTAACTAGTTCAGCGGCAGCGAGCGCTTCCGCGCTCTCCAGTGTTGTTGCTGGTGTTGAATTATGTGGCATTTTTTTTATGCCATTAAAGGAAAAAGAAAAAAACAGTAATCTATATATGGCATTATGTGGTTTTATTTGGGTATATACTATCTGATGTATGTTAATTGGGACGTGATATTATATCATGTTGGTAGGGTGGCATGTGAAGGATGGTTTGTCATATGGATAGTATTATTAATTGATTTTGTTTGATTTTGATATTGTAGAATAAGGAGAAAGTTAAGGTGTTTATAATTGGAAGTTAACAACTGTTTGTTTTTGTGCATTTTTTTTTCTGGATATTGTAGATTGATTTAAGTATTGTTTGATGGAATTGTGAGGGCTAGGTAGGGTTGTAGTTAGTCTGACGGCTTGAATGCCAAGGTCGAAAGTGGAATTGCGAAGATAATGTGTTATGATTTTGGTGTGCTTAAAGTTAGATAATTAACTGCGGGTCAGAGTAGTTATGTAATTATTTTATTTCCAGGTATCGACATGGTTTAATATTTTTTTTTTGTTGCTGCATCCTCCGGTCTGGGGTATTGCCTTGGCTTCTGTCATCGGTGTAGCTGACCTCTAGGTCATCGTCACAGATGACGGAAGGGGTCGAGAGCATCCTTCGAGTGTCGAAGCTTCCCTTCCTGCTGTTGAGATCTGCTGAGCTGCTGAGCCCTTCGTCGTCTTCAGTTTGTGTTATGGTGTTTTGAAATTAGTGACTTTGTGTTGAACTTAGTGACATTATTGATTTTGGCATTGTTCGAAGCTTCATCTACCGTGGCATCAAGACCTCAGTGACAGGGTGGTCACAGTGCCCAAACTGTAAATGCCCGCGAGGGAAGGGAAAGAGTTGAGGTCTGAAAATTGATTGTGAAAAAAAAAAAAAAAGAAAGAAAGATGGTCTGAGTGTGTGATGGGTTAATGGTATTGTATATGAGCTGTTGATGATCAAATATATTAGATATGTATTATATATATATATATATATATATATTTGGATAGATTTGGATATGTTGTGTGGAGGGGGAATTGTAGTGAATTGTTTGGGTTTTTTTTTTTAGGGGTTGTTGTTGTGTCCCTTTAGTAGTTTGTATTGTGTGGGTACTTTGGGTTCTGTAGGCCATCCTTCCCCTCTGGATAACCCAGCCCCAAGATACCATGTGATACCCCTTGTAGTATCCTTGGTCCGATATTAACCCTGTGTGGGTTGGGGTCCTTTGAGGCTCCCGGGATCTGGAGGGGGGGGTGTTGCGGCATTATTTTTTTTTTTTTTAATATTATGGATGACTGATGTGTTATTGTTTGAAGATCTGTTTTACTTGTTTTGCTGGTGGTGCGTGTGTGAGTGCGAATCTGAATAAAATTTGTTAGTTTGTCACACCTATTATTCGGTGTTTTTTTATTCTTTGTTGTGTGTGTTAATAGCTTTAGAGTGGGGGGCGGGTGGATTTAAAGGGGGTACCCTTTCACATTTGGGTATTCCTGTCACCGCACTAGGCGAAGTGACGACAGCGGTCCCAGTCTTTCCCAACTGAGTCCGCAGCAAACTCAACTTTGGGTAGGAGCTGGTCGGGGCAGAAAAAACCACATGACTCTGATGGGAATTGAACCCACGACCTCCCAGCCGGGAGTCCGCGATGTTAACCACTTCGCCATGGCGGCTGGTCAGTGTCTGGGACTTTGTCCTGCCACCTGATGTGTAGAAGTCTGCGGAGACAGCTGAGGTGAAAATGGTTAAGCTGTTTGGCATGTCTGCTGTAGACAGTCCAGGTCTCAGTGCATAGAGGAGAGTAGTTAGTACTGCATGGTGGACCTTCAGCTTGCTGGTAAGGCTTAGTCCTCTCCGCTCCCAATCTCCCAAACACAGAACTGGCTTTGGCAATCCTGTTCCTAACCTCTGCATCAATGTTCACAGCTTATGAGAGTGTACTGCCCACATAGGTGAAGTTGTCAACTGTCTGTAAGTTCTGACCCTTTACCATGATGTGTGGTTCCTGGCAGGGTTTACCTGGCACAGGCTGATACATCACTTCGGTCTTTTTGGTGCTGATGGTGAGACCGAAGTTGTCGCAGGCATGTGAGAGGCAGTCCATTTCGTGGTGCATCATCTGCTCTGTGCTGGCATTGAGGGTGCAGTCATCAGCAAACACAGAAGTCCCTCATGACGGTCTCTTTCACCTTTGTAACAGCCTGAAGTCATCTGAGGTTGAACAGCCCACCGTCAGTTCTGTATCTCACGTGTATACCATCCTGGCAGTCTCGGAAAGCATCTGTCAGCATGGCAGAGAAGACCATGCTGAAGAGCGCAGGGGCGAGAACGCAGCCTTGCTTTACGCCATTGGTCACTGCAAAGGCTTCTGACTATCCATAGTCTTTTAATCACACTCACAGCTAACAATGGCTTCCTATTTTTATCGTAAACAGAGCACTTTATCTACAGCCAAAATCGACAAGGTTTTAATAAAAAGAGACACTTTACTTCTTTCAAAATTACTACCTCAAAAGTTCAGCACCATGAGATGTCATCTTTCTTAAAAAATCATAACCTTCGTGTTAGTGAGGAAAGACTACCACATAGATCTTTTCATAATGAGCGACAGTATATCCAAAAATTTACATATAGACCTTCACAATGAGCCAAAGTATAATTAGTGTATCATTACCTTCTCTCATCTAGTTCATGACAAAAGGTTTTGGTCACTTCACAAGATCTATCAGCAAACAAGAAGTCCCTCATGACAGTCTCTTTCACCTTTGTAACAGCCTGAAGTCACCTGAGGTTGAACAGCCCACCGTACATACATAAGAGGTTTCCATTTAGCTCCCCACATCGGAATCCAGAAGGATTTCCTTTTAGCATCCCACAGTATAAATGAAATAAATTCAGGAACACCAAAAACACATGACATGACACATAATGTTTTAACATTTTTATCAAAAGCAACAACAATTATCCATTATCAATATCCTTCTCACATACATGACACAATCTTTGCGTAGTCTTGTGTAACACCAGGCAGATCGTTCACTATACATCACCTAACATAACATAGCATAAGCTGGCTTTAAATAACTCTCAACATGCTTTTCATACATTCCCATTTATCACAAGAAAGCATCTATCAAAAACATTTAACTGTCGGAATGATTTGAATACATTCCTATCCATCAGTAATAAATACATAAGAGGAAGTTTATTCATCACTGGTATCCATCAGCATTACATACATATGAGAAAGGTTTCCATTTAGCTCCCAACATCGGAATCCAGAAGGATTTCCTTTTAGCATCCCACAGTATAAATCAAATAAATTCAGGAGCACCAAAAACACATGAGAGTTTCTATTGCTCACCTCTGGAGCTCACCATCATAACCCTTTACCAAAGAATAAACAACTTTTTTTTGTTTTAATTTTGAAACAATAATAAAGCATAAGCCATGTCCTATTTCGATCACAGCATGCTTCCTTTTCTTTCTATCCAACAGAGGTTAAACAATTATAATTTACTCCTACACCATATCAAATTAAAAGCATAACAAAGCCATGAATGTTTTCTCTCTTTTCTTTTTAAAACACAAAAACCTTCACCGGTACTGAGGAAGTTACAAACGCCTAACCGTGGGGGGAAACGATTTCGATTTAGACTCTCAATTTGTTAACTAACTCAACGTACCTGGCTGTCACAACAACTAAATGAAGTCCCTTGTTGGCTGGACTCGGTATGTGAATTAGCCAGAATTTCTTCAGAGACTGGTTGGCTACCCCCTCTCATTCGACTTATACAGTGTACAGGTGAACACCAGTTAACCAATCTAACAACCATTTTTTTTTTAGTGGAGTTATTGTAAAAACTGTGATCGCATAGATTAGCATGCCTCAGGATGAATATGAATATGACTATGTGATATCATATGATAAGCACACTAATTAATTAAACGTTTTTATTACCTGAGCCCTAATCTAAAAATAAGATTGTCTCAAACACAATCACAACAGAATGTCCATTTTAGATAAGGCTAACGAAAATGTAGGACAGACATCTGTCAAAAACACGATAACAGGAAGGGTTGTTGGGGCGGGGAAGAAAATGTAGGGCAGACATCTGTCAAAAACACGATAACAGGAAGGGTGGGGGGGGGGGGGGGGGGGGGGGGGGGGATGAAAATGTAGGGTAACAGGAAGGGTGGTGGTGGGGATGGGGGTTAGGAGGGGGGTGAAAAAAAAAGACACTTAAACTAGTTAAAGCATGTCATTTTCCGGTGGTCTTGAGTTGGAAGCTGACAGAGCCATGTCCTGGATTCTGAGTTTGTTCCTGGGACTTAAAACAGATTCCAAGATCATGATACACATTAAATACAGTATAACAAGGAGGTAGTGTCTATGCCCTGAAGGACCTGCAAAGGGACTCAAATGGCCAAAATTTAATCTAGCTGCAAAGTGAGACGGCTGCATGTGGAAATCTAAACAAATCTTAAATAAATGTGAGTGAACCACCAAGAGAAACGTGGACAAACCAGTCACTAGACAAACATGACGCATTCTGACGTCCTAGGTCTTCTTCAGGCAAGACACAAACAAACAGGACAATGAAAATGAACAAATTTTTCACTTAGCTTAATCTCTTCAGCACAAGGTAGCCAGGCATTGAATGAAAACCCGTTTAAAATGTAATCGTTACAAAAATCATGACATTCTTCTCAGATGGCAAAACAGAATTTCGGGCGATCAAGTTAAGGAACAAATAGATGACAAAAACAAACACAATGCATCTTGACCTGCTGGATCTCCTTCAGGTGGGACAAGCAGCATTCACAACAATATAAATGATAGACAACAGTCACTTACCTCATTTAAACGCTTTGGTTTGTCCTGCCCCAAGAACATTGGTTGAAACGCATTGCATCTGCTTTTAAGTTAATTTGTTTCCTCATCTGGTGGTGCAGTAATTCTGCTTTTACTCTTGTTTCAATTTGTGCCTGCAGTTACCCTACTTGAAACCTCACATGACCAATTGAGATACTTTTTGCACCATGTCATTGCTTTTCTTACTTTAAGATAAAATAAGATAAGAAACACTTTATTACCTCATCATGAGAAATTTGGTCCAGGTGCATTTCACACAAAAAACACAGCACTAGAAACCGACCAAACACAAAAAACATAAAAAATTATCAACATCACAGAACACAATCATTTCATAAACTCCTTGCACATTATATTATACATAATATCATTTATATTGCACATTCAAACACAATCACATCATTTACATTGTAAACTATCAAGGAAAATTCACAAATAAAATGTTTATATAATGTAAAGAGATTAATTTAGCGATTAAATCAAACAAATTTGTGTATAAATGATGCAGCCCCACATATATACCCATGCATATACACAAGTTTGCACAAACATCCTCACACTCACAGACAGGTATCCATCCATCCCTGCATACCATACACATGTGCACGCCCTCGAACGCGCGCGCACACATGTGCATACAATACACACAAATGCATATAAACACAAACATTTCTGATGGCAGTGTTCATTTTTAGATCTTGTGTGTGTGTCTGTATGTGTGTGTGTGTGTGGTTGTGGTGATGAGTTGGTTGGTGGGTATTTTCCTTTTCTTTTTTTTTTTCTTTTTTTTTTTTTTCTTTAGTTGTTGGCTTTTTTAACTGGTACTGTCACGTGACAACCTCCATTAAAGATTCTTTGTATGAAAACAAGCGAAGACATACTGTGACTCATACTGGTGACACTCCTACCACACCATATTGGGCCAGCAGGCCTACCCATTCCGTCCACTGATTTCATCTGAAAGTGTGCATCTGATCATCATCATCATCATCATCATCATCATCCAGTTAACGTCCACAGTCATCATGTTGACTATTCTGACGTCTGCTTGCACCTTACATTAAATCAGCGCTTTGCTATGCTTTGGCCTTGGTTAAGTTTGTATCAGCTGCACGGTCACACACTGACCGAGTCACTGACAGTGACAGTGACATTGAGAATACTAAAGCAATACTGCATGGCCACGCTTTAGAAAGCACTGCTTACCTGTTAAATCTAAAAGTACAGGATCATTTTATCCTCAGCTTCCAATCAGCAACCCTGCAACTCAATATTTCCCGCACAGGGAAAACCCCAAAGCTTCTCTTGGCTCGATGCTTGTTCTTTAGGGGTGACTTCCCTTAGCATGTGTTTTCATTGGCGAAAGAGTGGACACCATCTTGTTGTCTTAGTACTTATGACGCTTTTAAAAAGCAAAATTCCATTGCTAGGAAGTCGAATGTAACAACTTGATTTATCATGGGTTCTGGGACCAGCAAAACTGATGTCGGTGTTCCTAGTATCCCCGTGTCGATTATTCTCAACAACTTTCCAAGAAAGAAAACACAGTAAGTTTTCCACGGATGATAAGCTGATTCTTGATTAAATCTGTGGCAAATCCGAAGCTTGGGCCAATGTTATGTAATGATCCCAAGAGAAATCACCATGATTATCATGTGGATTATCTGTTGGCTAGAGAATAAACAAACAAACAAAAATGGTGAACAGCATGATGCTAGACCGTGTAGATTTAAAGATAAGAAGTGTTACTGCTGTGGAAAAACGGGACACATCAAAGCTCGTTGCCTCAAAAACAAAGATGTGAAAAACATTGAACTTGAAGCAAATGATAGTTATGAAGTGGATGATGAGTGTGGTGGTGTAAACACTGTTTTGTGTGCTGTGAAGAAGGGGACGGAAGAAAAGATTGCCCCTTTCTGGTATGAACTGGATGTGAAAGATTGAATTGCATGTTTTGAGATTGACACAGAGTCACCATATATACAATCATAGCAGATAAAATTCTTAAGAAAAAAGGTGTTTATCTGATCACAGAAACTTGGTAAATTCTGTCTAGCAATTAAGTTGAAAAAAATGATCATGTGTCACACAGCTGTTGGAGGTTATGGAGGATATAACAACAATGCTAGATGGCAGACAAGGAATTGATATCATATACATGGATTTTAGAAAAGCTTTTGATATGGTCCGCATAAGAGGCTCCTTATAAAGCTAGCAGCATACGGTATTGGTGGCACCTTATTAAAATGGATCAAGAACTTTCTGAATGATAGAACTTAACAAGTCAGAGTGGGGGCAGCCAAATCAAAGAAATGTAATGTACTTAGCAGTATCCCTCAAGGTAGTATACTGGGACTGGTTCTTTTGACAATTTTTTATAAATGATCTACCAGATAACCTTGTCAGTCCATGTAAAATATTCACAGATGACACTAAGATTTACAATTGTGCATCAAAAAATATATGTATTCAAAACGATATCTACAAACTGCAAGAGTAGTCTGAGTCGTGGAATCTGTATTTCAACATGACCAAGTGTGGGTGTATTGCATGTCAGGAATGATAATTAGAATAATCAATATAAAATTATGGAGAATGATGTTTATCACCAAGTAGAGGTTCTTATTGAAGAAAAAACTTGGGTGTTACCTTCGATTGCAGATTGTCATTTGACCCCCACTTACAGAGAGTGGTAAATAAAGCTAACCAGATGTAAGGTATCATAAAAAGAAGTTTTACCTATTTAGATAAATATACATTTTTGAAATTATACAAAGCTTTGCAGGCCACATTTGGAGTATGCTAATGTGATTTGGAGCCCTTTTTTAAAGCGTCAATCAATAATATTAGAAAAAGTTCAAAGACAAGCTACCAAATTGCTAAAGCATTGCAAAAACTTATCATGTAATGAAAGATTAAAATATTTAAATCTGCACTCGCTGAGGGGAAGAAGGATCAGAGGTGACCTAATTCAAGTTTACAACATCTTTATGGCTATGAGGATATTGACATTGAGACTTTCTTTTCTGTTGCACAAACTGCAAGTACTAGAAAGTCTGAAGAAAAGATTTTTATAAAGCACTGTAACTCTAATCAATGTAAATTTTCATTTTCATATAGAGTTGCTAACCACTTGAACAAATTACATACTACCATTTAAATTTGCGCCTGATGTTAATACTTTCAAGAATTTTCTAGATAATGATTCAAAATTTAGAGAACTGTTTTATGATTATGATGGATTGCAATGAAGATATTGATTAATTGTAGCATGCCATCTGACAAAAAAAAGTGAAGAAATTTAGAGGGGACACATGATAGACCATGAGTCTAGGCTAATGAAGCCAGTCCCTACTACTACTACTACTACTACTACTACTACTAAGTCATTTACAGGGCATGAAGTGCGTGTGCTTGGAGTGTTGAACGCAAGTGTGACACACAAACATAACACAATTCCAGCAAGCATACTTGTCACAGGACACACACACAACCTGCTAGGAAGAGATTTGATTGAACAGTTCGGTTTATTGACAGTCAGTCTGGTGAGTGAAGTGAGTTCAGTCCAGTTGGGAAGGAGTCTTGAACGGCATACAAATTTGTTCAAAGAGGTGTGGGAAAGCTTGTCGGGCATCAAGCGAAGGTTCATCAATAGCAAAGCAGCGTCAATTTTCTGTAAGCCAAGGTCGCTGCTTTTTGCTATGAGGGGCAAGGTTGAAAGGCTCAAGGAACAAGGTATTGTTGAGCTCGTAAAATTTTCAGACTGGGCAGTGCCCATCGTTCCTGTTTTGAAACCAAATGGAGAAGTATGAATATATGAGGACTACAAGGTCACAGTCAACAAGATGTCAAAGTTAGAGCAATATCCAATTCCCACTTTGGATGAACTCTTGGCAAAACTTGAGAAAGGGCTCAGTGTTCCATAAGTTGGATTTGTCATGTGCTTATTCACAAGTTGAGTTGGAAAAAGACAGTAGAAAATATGTTACAATCAATACACTTAAGGTGTTTGTTTACATATACTAGGCTTCCATTTGGTATCTCATCAACACCAGCACAGTTTCAGAGAGTCACAGAGTCCTTGTTTCAGGGGTGTGCCATACACAGTTGTGAACTTCAATGACATTTGTGTGACTGGGGATTCGAGGTCAAGTCATACCAGCATCTTGAGGAGGTGCTTGACAGATTGGATAGGGCAGACGCATGGTTGAAGAAGGAGAAGTGTGTTTTTGGTGCTGAAGAAGTGGTCTTCTTGGGTCATAAAATCAGCAAGCAGGGCATCAAGCTGCTGGATGACAAAGTTCAGGCATTGGTTCAGGCAAAACCACCGAGAACGTGCAACAGCTGAAGGCGTACTTGGTTTTGCTGAATTACTATGACAGGTTTCTGAAGAATCTATCAGGAGAGCTGCAACATCTTCACAAGCTTTTGAAGAAAGGCATTAAGTAGAGATGGGGTCAGGAGCAACAGGAAATGCCCAAAACATTCTACAAGAGCCATTAATTTAACTTATCACATGTACAGGTTGGTGTAATCACACATGTACAAGTTGGTGCATTTAACCATTAGAGTGCTATAGTTATGATAGAAAATGTATACAGGGATCATGCTTAAAATTGAAGGGAAGATGGCCCCAGTATATACATTCTCTTTCAGGGCTCCTTGTATGCTTTACTACTGACATGTAGACCTGTACATTTTTTTTGGTAAGTAAAGATATAAAGATAATACCTGAAGTAGACACGAACACTCAGGTCAGAAACGAAAAAGTATTATTTATTCATCGGCTAGAACACAACGTTCAGTTCAGTTTGGCCATCTTGGAAATGCGCGTGCACACACCGCCGCAGTTATGTCCCTTGCAATCTACTACATATCCCCACCTTTAAGACCACTACTGGTTATACAAATAATTTAAACAAAGAACGTCTGTTTTTACTAAACCTCAGTATTCAAAATCTTCATTTCAATTTTTTTTTTTTTTTTTTTTTTTTTTTTTTTTATATATATAATCTCACCCTTTTCCAAATATCAATCTAAACTAATAACAAATATAGTCTAACAAAAACCTATAATTAACTCTTTAACTTTTAAATTCACATTAATCACTTAACTTCAAATAATATAAACTAACAACCAAATGTTATCCAATAGTGTCCTCAAAATGTCATGCATATTTCTAATGTCACTTAAATTCACTGTTTATTTTTTCCTTCACACCACTTCCATAATAATACTTAGTTATAGGGGAAAAAAAATGCACTGCACAAAACAAAATGAAGTGTTGTACCAGTCACGGACACTACAACACTTCGAAAATCTACACAGCTGTTCCGCTCCGCCTTGGTATCAGTCCTTCTGCTTCAACTCCACCTCTGTCTGGACATCTTTGAACGTCTTCAAAACATAGTCCTTGAAACGTGCTGGTAATCTCCGTTGACGACCGGGCCGAGAGGCGGGCTGGAGTGCCAGACCTGGTGTTGCCCCTTCCTCCAGACTGCCAGGCTGCTGGTCCTGCTGCTGGCTTGCTGCTGCCATCGCCTCACCACTGCTGGGTCCCTGGTCTGGTTGCCCATGGCGTGACAGGCTGTTGTTGATCCACCCCTGGTGACAGCTGCAATGCAGGCTCTGGACTCACTGGTGCTGCAGGCAGAACATCAAACTCAGGCTGACCGAACTGGTCTGGCTCCTGAGACTCCTGTTGGTTGCTGGCCCGAGACAGAACGTGGTCCACATGCCGCTTCAGGTGGCGGCCGTCTGTCACCTGAACCAGGTAGGACAGGGGACCTGTAGCCTGTACCACCACCCCTGGCAACCACTTACTGCCCACTTAAAAGTTCTTGATGTACACCAGATCACCTGCTACATAGTTTCTCTTTTCAGCACGGTCATGGTTCAGTTTCTGTTGCAGCTGCTGCTTCTGGGCCACTCGCTTCTCCACAGCAGGCTGAATTAGGTCCCAGCGTGTGCGCACCTTCCTGTTGAACAGGAGTTCCGCTGGTGACAACCCTGTAGTTGTTTGGGGGTCACCCGGTACGCTGATAGGAGTCGAGCAACGCGAGTTTCTATCGAACCACTGGTCATTTTCTTCAGCCCTTGCTTCAATGTTTGTACTGCCCGTTCAGCTAGCCCATTGGTGGATGGATGGTATGGGGCTGATTTTACATGTCTGATGCCATTCTTGAGCATGAACTCCTTGAACTCCTCACTGGAAAAGCAGGTCCCATTGTCTGTGACTAAGGTTTCAGGTATGCCATGTGTAGCGAAAGACTGGCGCATTTTTTCAATGGTTGCGCTTGACGTAGATGTGTTCATGGCATATGCATCAATCCACTTAGAGTGGGCATCTATGATCACCAAGAACATCTTTCCCAGAAAAGGACCAGCATAGTCAGCATGTAGTCGGGTCCATGGGCGATCTGGCCATTCCCAAGGATGAAGAGGAGCGCTGCAAGGTAGGTTCCGAAGGGTCTGACAGATCGGGCACCCTCTAACTGTAGATTCAATTTCTTTGTCCATGTTCGGCCACCAGATATATGATCTTGCCAAGTTCTTCATTCGAGTCATTCCTGGTGGGCGTCATGCAGGTCCTGTAGCAAAATCTTGCGTCCTTTTGGGGGCACTACCACCCGAGTTCCCCACAACAGGCAGCCATCCAGTACACACTCAGTTCCATTTTCCGGGCCAAGTATGGTCTGAATCTCTGGTCTGGATGGCTTTCAGGCCAGCCTTTCAAGACAAAACTTTTCACTTGTGAAAGCACAGGGTCAGTGTCGGTCCACTGACGAATCTGGCTGGATGTCACCGGCATGGTCTCCACTTGATCCATCAGGAGAACTATCTCCCCTGGTTCGAGTTCTGTTTCTGCTGTCATCTGGAGTGGCAATCTGCTGAGGCCATCAGCGTTGCTGTGTTTCCTGCCTTCCTTGAACATCAGGTTGTACTCGTATGCTGCCAAGGTCACTGCCCAGCGCTGTATTCGGGCAGCCACCATGTTGGGGACTTGTTTTGTTTTGTCCAAGGAGCCCTAACAATGGTTTTGTGGTCTGTGTAAATGTCAAACTTCTGACCGTACAGATACTGGTGGAATTTCTTCACCCCCCGTAGATGATGGCAAGTGCTTCCTTCTCCACCTGACTATAGTTTTTCTCTGCGTTGTTCATTGTCCTGGACGCAAACGCCACTGGTCTCTCACTGCCGTCCTCCATCCGGTGTGATATCATGGCTCCCAGCCCATAGTTTGAGGCATCACAGGAGAGGATGATGTCTTTACTGGAGTCAAAATGGACCAGTACTTGGGGGTGAACGAAGAAGTTTCTTTGACTCTAACCACGCATTCTCTTGCAGTTCTTCCCAGGACCAAGATACCCCTTTTTGCAGCAGAGAGTAGAGGGGAGCCAGCACCGTGGACAGGTTTGGGAGAAATCTGGCATAGTAGTTCACCATACCCAGATAGGCCTGTAGTTGTTTGACGTCTACTGGTCTAGGCATCTCCTCAATAGCTTGGATTTTCTCTGGTACAGGGCGTATACCCTTCTGGTCAATCTTGAGACCCAAGTAAATTACCTCAGTGGCCATGAAAACACACTTATTCTTTTTCAGCTTGGCTCTGGCCTCTTTCAATTTTGCAAACACTGTTCGCAGCGTCATCAAGTGTTCTTCTTGTGTCTTTTCCTGACACCAAGATGTCATCAATGCGAACGTAAACTCTTGGCAACCCTCTCAGCAGGTTTTCCATTGTACGCTGAAAAATGCCTGGCGCCGATGACACCCCATAAGGCAGTCTGTTGTACCGGTAAAGGCCCTGGTGTGTATTGATGGTGGTGAATTCTTTTGGAAGCCTCATCCAATTCTAGCTGCTGGTAGGCGCTTGTCAAGTCCAATTTGGAGAAAAACTGTCCTCCGCTGAGTTCCGCGCCAGCAGGTCATCTGTTTTGGGAATGGGGTAGTTATCTAACTTGGACACTGCATTTACAGTTACTTTGTAGTCTCCACAAATGCGAAGGCTTTTGTCTGGCTTTACGACAGTAACAATTGGTGCCGCCCAGTCTGAAAATTGCACTTCTCAATGGTGCCCTCGGGCCTCCAGTCTATCTAGTTCATGGCCTACTTTTTTCACGTAGTGCATAAGGCACTGGGCGTGGTTTGAAGTAAGTGGCTGGGCTGCAGGGTCCCCACAATGTTGGGCCTTAACACCTTTGATAGTGCCTCTACTCTCCTCGAACAGTTCTGATGCCTCGCACAGAATTTTTTCCAGTTCTGGATTACAACTGCCTTCTGTCACAGTCTGACACCAGTCATTAGGCCAATCCAGCCGAATGTGTCTCAGCCAGTCTCTGCCCAGCAAACATGGTCCTGGACCCTTTACTACAATCACCTCAAGGGTCCTTGGGGAACTCCCTTTGTATGTCACTGAGCACTGACTTGCCCCCCAACACCGGAATCTCTTCACCTGTGTACGTTTTCAGTCTTCGGTTGGATGCCCTCAGTGGAAAAAGAACCCCTACGTCTGATCTTTTTTCAATGTCTCTTCATTAATCACTGTCACCAGAAGCCCCTGTGTCAATCTCCATTTCCACGGCGACGCCCTCAGTTCCACTGTAGCCAGATATGGTTTTTCTTTGCTCTCTAACTTGAAACAGAAAACAATTCTGCTTCCGGTTCGTCATCCACCTTTTTTAGGGGTCCGCCCCGTGCTTTGGGATTGCTTCTTATGTCCTTCCCTGCGTCGTTCTCGTTCAGCACGAAACAATCTGCAATCTCGCTGAAAATGGCCTTTCTTTTTGCAGTACCAACATTCCAAGTCTTTCATTGAACGATCTCTTTCACTGCTCTGACATCTTCCTGTCGATCTTCCATCATATCGATGCTAGCTGTGCTCTGACTTCCCCCAGCTGTGGATCCCACAGCGTTTTCCTGCAGATCTACTGCACTCTTCTCTGCTGACTCCATAGCCCTGGCAACATCAAACGCCCTCTCAAAAGTCAAGTCTTTCTCAGACAACAAACGTCTTTGAATCCGATTATTGTTAATGCCGCAGACTAATCTATCCCTCAACATAGAATCAAGCGCTTTCGCCAAAGTTGCAATCTTGCGACAGATGACGTAACTGTGACACATATTTTGCTACAGACTCCTGCTCATAACGTGAACGCGTGTGAACTTTAATTGAATCTCTGAACTATTTCAGAGGGCTTGGGCTGGAGGTGATTTTGAATGATTGTTTTCAGTTCTGCAAATGTCTTGGTGCCAGGTTGGGCTGGGGCAAGCAAATCACACATGATTTTGTATACAGATTTACCGCATGCACTCAAAAATATTGCTCGTTTCTTGTCTTCATCATCAACGTCATTAGCCACGAAATAATACTCTAACCGTTCCGTATACTGACCCCAATCTTCCCCTTCCTCAAGTCCGAATCTTTTAGTTGTCCGAAAGCCGCCATCCTCGTCGCCAGTGAAGTAGACACGAACACTCAGGTCAGAAACGAAAAAGTATTATTTTATTCATCGGCTAGAACACACGTTCAGTTCAGTTTGGCCATCTTGGAAATGCGCGCGCAAACCGCCGCAGTTACGGTCCCTTGCAATCTACTACAATACCAAAGATGAAAAAAACAGAAAAGAAAGAAAGAAAAAGAAAATGATCTGGTATCAGGCTCAGTATTGAACATGATTTGTGCCAAGCTCCAAAACCTGTGCCAAAGTATTCTAAAAGCGTTGTTCACCTGTCATGATGTAATATTACTCTTAAAGTAGCACTCAGTTGTTAAGAAAGAAAAAGTAATTCTTTTTCAGTTTTTGTGCCACAAAAGTGTTGTATTTGGATGTCTTAATGACCATTGTCATGATGCTGCTCTGGACTCTTTGTTTGAGACAGGCCCACCAAGACAACACCCACCCACGCATGCCTTCTTCAAACTATGAAGCAGCCCAAAGACAAATAACAAATGAATAATGCCTGAATAAAATCATCAGAGCTATTTAAGTTATAATCGCTTTTAAAAGTGGAAAATTAGTCACTGGACTTGATTTTAGCCAGAATTCCTTGTTGATTTCATTTACACCCACCCCCTTATTTTGTGGGCATGGGCATATTCATGGAATGAAACAACAAATGAATTGAACATAATTATGCTAGGATTCAAAATAGATCAAACTCATTTGACATGCCCATAATTGCTTTTTGCCACTGTTGCTTTTAGCAACTGAGACTCCTCACTAAATACAATTCTCTGGCCACATTCTGTTCATACTCAAAGCGATTCATCATTTTTTTTTTCTCAAGAAAAGGGTGTGGTAAAAATTAACAATCAAATAAGAGAGAATATAGAACAACCATGAAAATGAGGGCTGAATACTGAAGGCTGCTGATAATGCCAGATGATCATTTGACCAAACACAAACGTAGCCACGATCAGCGCCCATCACACTCCAGAGCTTAATCTATGTCATCAAATTTGACGAGCACTGTTTTTCACAAACATGGATCAAATTAGAATTAGAACAACAAAATGTTGATTATATTGACCAGTTTTAAATAGAGGGTCCCTAAACTATTGAAGTGCAATATTCTTTTTATTAATTCTGAATTATTATTTCATTTGAGTCTTGACAATTATTCTCTTGACAGTTTTGATATTTCAGTGGTTCAGTGAATGATTGGCATGGATTCTGGATATCAGTTTTAGTAGGTGGGTAAGAAAGGAGAGGGGCTGGGGAAAGGGTGGGGGAAGGAGGGAGTAAATAAAACGGTAGAATGATGAAGTTCAGACGGGGCAGAGGGGGGGCAGTGACCTTGGGAAGAATTGAAGATGGAGTTTAATTTTGGAAAGGCTTGCATGGTAGATATAAATTATGGAAAAACCTTCCACCTTTGATGATGTGGCTGATGGTTAGGCTGTTCCACCTGTTGATGGAACGAGGCAGCGCAAAGGTAGACTGAATACTCTTCATTGTGTGTAGTTGATTTTACTAGGAACAAAAAACTTAGAATGCACATATTGATATACCCAGGACCATTACAGGATCAATGTGGGTGAAACTGATGCAAGAGTAAATTAAGGGGACTGGCCTTGTTGTGAATGTGATGGCAAGCCTTGAG
>JADBJO010002485.1:0-10000 GCA_016801955.1 Conus betulinus
GTGGCGCATCCTACTTACTCCACGTGGCTACAGCAGTCTATACCAGTACAACACAGCGTTCCCAAAACAGCCGCGTTTTCCCCAACATCACAAACTACAGCTGGACCAGTCATCTCAGAAGACGCGAAATTAAAGAGGCGCTGGAAACCACCATCACCGTGACATCCGACACAAGCCATGAACAGACTCATACAATATGTGATAAATTACAACACCTCTTTCGTGGAATTCCACACACGAGCCCTGTTTTCAAGAATGGCGAATCGTTGCTTCTGAGACCCCTGGGCTTTGCTGTGGAATTCCACGAAGTACACATGAAGGGGCTTCATTTCCTGGAAGTCTCCAGTCGTGGCAGAAAAACGTGGTCGTGTCGGTTCTTTGGCCGTAACTTCACCCGCATCCAAAAAGAATCCTTAGCCAACCGCTAATCCCGACCTCTCCCAGGCCCTCTGCTGCTGCAGGACCAGGGAGCTGGTGATTCGTGTTGACCGCCTGTATATCCCCGGTTTTGGTACATTTCCGCTTTTCAGGGACAGACCTGAGTTTACAAGGCTCTTGACCACTCCCCACCACGACTGGCCGAAAGTCTGCGGATGAGGACACCACCAATAAAAGTGTACCCCGTCAGTCATATAACTGTTCCGGCCTCTTGGTGAATCCTCCTGAGAGGCCATCAAATGTGACGGCAATACGTCCCACTGTGTAAGGGCGGAGAAAGGAGAGAAGACGAAGACGAAGCCGGGGTGTTCCTACAGCCACAAGGATGTTGACGGCTGGGTTCCTTACCAGAACCCAGTGCCTCAAGATGGGTGTTCATTCGGAATCCGAAACGCAAACAAACCAGGGCACACTAACATCACGATGCTCACCGGCCTCTCCGAGCGGAGCATACTTCTGCCGGTCCCACTTCAACGCTACGCTGGCCATTACTCCCGGATCAGACCGGAAATCCAAAAACGCCACACGCCTAATTCATCGAAGTGGGTTCCAAAATGCGAGTGGTGGGGCATACAGAAAAGTGAAAAACCCGTTTCCCGGAGAGACTGCGACACCTGTGCCGTTACCCTGTACACCTGTGGCAGTGGGGAGGCGAACGTGGGAAATCCTGTGGCGTAACGAACAGCAGGAGCTGTGCAGAGAGTTTGGGACCGTCTTCTGGATCCTGTTGCAGTGCTGGTGGTGGTCCCCAGTGCCCTATCTTTGGCCCGTGGAATGTGTCCTGGCACCCAACGACGTCCCCCACGGCTTCGTCTGTATGAGACCTAACCCTTCACTGCCCGTGGAAAAAGGTGGAGTTAGTTAAAACGGGTGGACCTTTCCTCCCTTCAACATCTCATTCACCCGACCAGTTTCCCCACCAAAAGTCTGCTCTGACGGCCCTCCTTGGGTGCAGACCTTTCATCGGTGTCAGTGGGAAGGCATGGGACGTGGACACAGAGGAGGAAGGGTCACCCTCTGGTCTGAATCTCTATCAGTGTCCCTTTGGCGGAACCATCCACTACTCCTTACTCTGTGACGGTAAGATCGACTGCCATGTCTCCTGGCGATGAACAATACTGCCAACGTCCACGGCTTTCCCCCTCTGCGGGGTTCATCTTTCACCTGCCGGAACGCCCAAGCCATCGGAGTGTGAGTGTGCCCAAACGGGAATGCAAAAACGGGATGCTGCGGGATGCTTTGATGAGAGTGACGAAGATAAGAGTCCTGCTAAAACTCCTGTAGAGAGGTCAGATCATGTGCCGTGATGCAGGATGCGTGCCGAGAGACTACGTTGAATACTTCAAACCTTTTTGTCCACCTCTGCCTCCGATGCAACCTGAGTCTCTGGTTTCTCACCGTTCCAGCCACGGTCAGACTGGATGGCTTCGGCATGTCCAGCCTCCAACCTGTCCCGGGGGGTACTCCAGGAAGGCTTCTTCTGTTGCCACGAAGGTTTCTGCATTCCGTCCTTCCTCTGAAACAATGGCGAGCGGGACTTGTCCAACATGGTGAGGGATGAGGGCATCCCGATACAAGAACAATGACTTGTCCAGGGATTCTACAGGTGTCAAACCAGTGGGAGCTGTGTTCACAGACTATGTATGTGATGGAGTCTACCACTGTCCGAACCAAGGACGATGAAAAATGTACTGTCACCAAGCGTGTGTGTCCGGCTGAAAATGGGCTGTACATGTGAAGGTCAGGCGTATAACAATGTTTCTTGGAATGATAGATCCTCTCCAGCATCTTCCATGTGCGTTATTTGGACCTCAGTTAATGCGACGGGTGTGTCTTTGCAGCATATTCACTTCTTGGAATACTTGTTTTACCTGAAACCTGTCTTTCTGTCAACATCTCCCTCGACTTACTCTCATGGACATGCCTCAGTTAACAGACCACTAGACCTAAGCTTTAATTCTTTCACAACGCCTCCGTGAAATCCATTTTCGTGAGTTTTGAACAGGTCTCAGATATTTGGGACTATCCAGCAATCCCTTTTCTAAATCGATCGATCAGCAGTGAGTTTAGGTCCTTTGCTCGGTACTGGGAAAATTTTCAGAACCCCTTATGACTTTAAAAAGTTGGTCAATGTTAGGCCCTGAATTCCGCTTGAAGCCAAAATGTTCCAATGCACTGTCGAAGCTACAGCAGTTTGGGATGTACGGAATAATCCAATACGTTCAGCATCAGCCAGAAACTGTTTTCCTGGGTTCTGGGAAAGCTGACAGTCCTGTACACGGACGAGTCCAAGCTTTGCTGTCAGTATTTTCCAGGTGTCCTTGTTGTACCGGGTGCTTTGCTCCCAGTGAATGAGCTGTCGTCCTTGCAGCTGACTTGCTGGCTCAGGGACTTTGTCTTCCGGGGAGTTTTCTTCCGGGTCGGTCTGTGGGCGATATCGTTGATGGCCATCACCTTGGGTAACGCAGGGGGTGTGGTCTCATCTACAGGTCGATCAAACACCCAAACCTCCAGCCCAACCTTCAGGGTGCTGGTCATGAACTGTGTGTGGCTCTGACCTGCTGATGGGCGGTCGTGTACATGATGGTCTGATCGGGTCAGCTGATGTCCATTTCCGCGGGATTACGTGCGCTGGATTGTACGTCGCCAAAGGAGGTGGTGGAAGTGGGACAAAGAGTTGTGAGGCTGCGTCACTGCAGGGAGTCTTGTCCTTCGTGTCCAGTGAGGTGAGCTCCTCGGCGCCTTCGTCATTTGTCTGATCACGCTGGATCGGGTTTTGGTCGTATCTGCTTTCCTCTGCACCCAGCAGGCTTCATCTCAGCCCGCCGTGTGGCATTGTGTGCTTCCTGCTGCCTGATCTCTGGTTCACGGGCCTGGCACTGGCCCGTACTTCCCTCTCCCTGACCGGCATGGAGTTTTACGCGGGCAGAACGGGCATCTTGCCTGCATCGCTCCCGATCGCGCTCACGATCACTCGCAAGCACCTTTTCAGGCCAGGGCCTACTACGCGTTCAGCGCATCTTCATCGTTCTCCAACTTCGTGCTGTTCCTGTTCATCGGGGCGGGGCAGGGGTGGTGATCTACCGTGCCCTGCATCAGACCTGCACCCTGAACACCAGCGGCGTGCGACGAGAGCAGGACCTGAGCATCGCACGTCGCCTGTTCCTGGTGGTGCTCTCACCGACTTCTGCTGCTGGTTCCCATCGGTCTGACGGGCATCCTGGCCTCGGCTGGGCTGCCCGTGTCGGGGGCAGGTCAACGTCTGGGCGGCCATCTTTGTGCTTGCCGGCCAACCGCCGCCCTGAATCCCTTCCTGTACACGCTGAACCGCCTGAGGGAGCAGTGGAGGAGGAAAAAGGAAAAAAAAAAAGAAGAAAAGGAGAAAACCCAGGGAAGTTCTATGGCCTTGACCAAACACCCATCGCTTTTTAATCAAGCTTCCAGGGTCAAATCGATCTATCATACACCATTTTTTTTTTTTTTTTTACAATTGTGTCAGGGTTTGACTCAGAAACCTGTCCAACTTTTCCCTGTCACTATCACTGTCCACACCATGGACTGTAAGACAAAAATGTTTGTATCAATGCGTTGCTAACAACGCTGATAGTTTAATGCTCGATCCGTTTTATATCATACATAAAATCAGTTCGGTGAGTCAGAAAGCAGGCCAAAAAAATTTGGTTTATTCTAGAAACGTACACAAGAAATCACATCATCTTGTTAGACAGCAAAGAGCATAGAAATTTTAAATACAGGCTAAATTCAAAATTGTGCATGGCATAAAATCCTAAACAGTGAAAATTTTTGCCTTAAAACCAAAAAGCTTAGATCGTAAGTGTTTGGTTTACACAAGGCTTTTTGAGAAGAAGGTGAATCGAGAACTAAGCAAATGCTCTCAAACTAGGTTATCGGTTCGATTAATCTGGGTACAATTTTAATGCTATGATCATTACTTTTGTAACCGGCTAATGCGCCCCCGATGACTCTCTAGAATAATATTGTGATATTTACAACAAATTTGATGTATATGTCACCATGGAGTGAGGTAAGATTGATATATAAGATTGTAAGAACCGCCTGAGGGAGCAGTGGAGGAGGAAAGAAGAGGAGAAAACCCAGAGAAGTTCTATGGCCTTAACACCAACACCCATCGCTTTTAATCAAGCTCCAGGTCAAATCGATCTATCATACACCATTTTTTTTTACATTGTGTCAGGGTTTGACTCAGAAACCCTCCACACAACACACACGTAAAATCTTGCACACACGTAAAATCCCATCACCAACGTTCGGAAGAGTAGGCCAGTTTGGCCGTTGGTATGGATGACACGTTTACACATAGCATGCACCCTGAGTGAGACATGGGAAAGAATGAAGGAAGTAAGGAAAATGAGTGATCGATATTGAACGATACTGACTGGATGACACGGGGAAACGACTGAATGAAGCGCCAGCTGGCAGCTCTTCAGTCGGCACTACCCAGGTAGGCAGCCCGTTGTGGAAACGAGTGTTGATTGTAAAGTGCTTAGAGCTTGGCGTCTAGCCGAGAAACAGGCGCTATATAAGTATTCATTATTATTATTATTATTAATTAACATTTTGTTTAATTAGACATAATATACTGATCCAAAGAAAAAGTACACATCGACTGTTAATCTCATGTGGATCATAACACCTGAAAACAAGAACCATACATGGTCAAAGATCTATATCAGCATGTATCCGTTTTTTTTTGTGTGTGTGTTTTTGAGAAATTTGAAACAATGTATACTCGTAATCATCTGTCCATTTCTGCTCCATGAGATACTACGTCTGTTGAAAGACAGTGCTTCTCTGGGGTCCTCCCCAGCATCTTCGGGGTGTTTCTTTTTTTTCTTTGCCTTAACTAGGCTGACCCTGGAGAAAGGTCCGGTTGACGGTGAGGAAAGACCCACCCCTGACCACAGGGGAAGTCCTGTTGACAATGGGAAAGACTACAACTTTGGATTCTCTCTTGAGGGCACATAAGACCGTATGGCGAAAGCTTGGCTGTGTCTGGAGTGGCACTGTCTTTCATCTGTCCCCGTGGGCAGGGGTGGGTTGGGGGGTCTGTGTGGGGTGTGCTCGACAGCTGGAGGGTGGTGTTTTTTCGCCGGTGGGCTCTGCAGTCATGAAATACGGGCTGGTACAACCATGGGGATGCTACTTTAAAGGGCTGTTATGAGTTGCATCCTGTAGTCTGATTTACCTCCGTTTCAGGAGCAGTTATGTCCTTGATATCTTAATGAAGTGTCCTGCGCGTGCCTGTACCATCGTCCACACAGCGCGGGCCTCCAAGGGTGGAACAGGACTGCTCTAAAGGCAGGTGAAGGACAGTGCTTCTCTGGGTCCTCTCCAGCACCTTCGGGCGTTTCTTTTTTCTTTTCTAGTGCGCGTGACAACCCTATAACATTTCACTATTGTATTTTACACGAAAAGAGAGGCCAGATGGAGGTGGACGGGGGGGGGGGGGGGTGAAAGGATGGGTAAAAAAAACTGCCAAGACAAGTACAAAGAAGAGTATTGTTGCTCTCCTTTTTGGACTGTAAAATGTAATGGGCCTGGGGGGCTTTTTTGGCTTTTGAAGAAATTCATTTGCATAGCACTGGAAAAAGGTGTTCACTACATGTTCTTACACTGAGGTGCAACAAGGCCAACAACAACACGCGGCAAAACACAAAACCATAAATGGGTAAAAAAAAAAACTGCCAAAGATTGTGAACGAAAGAAGAGTATTGTTTTGAAGGTCATAATTTTTTGACATAACAGCAGTTTTTGGCCAAATGAAAGAAATATCATTTGACATAGCACTGAAAAATGTGTGTTTGAATAATAAGGTGTTGGATGATAGCAACAACAACAAAAAAATACACAAAACGGGGAGACATTTACGTTTAACACGCACTTTCTGGAAAATAATGAAAGATCGTTGGAATAGAGTATTTTTTGAATGTTAAGATGACTTATACTGGGATCCTGTTTGTAAGGTAATAAACAATTTTAGAACACAACAAAAAAAGTTTTCTGTTTTAAATGGAACCTAATCACATGACAGATTTTATGATGAACCCTGTACTGTAATAATGAGATTGTTTGAACGGGTTTGATAGCAAATGTTCTAACAACCAAAAAAAAATGCAAAACGGGGAGACATTTATGTTTTTCCACAATGCGCACTTTCTGAATAATAATGTAAAACATTCAACATTCCTTTGACCAGAGTGTAACTTAGATGTTGGTATCTGTCACGTTGACATCTAACGAGAATGTACTACTTTAACTGCCCCTCATAAAAGTCCGTAAGGCAAAGAATAAACATCTAAAGTTTTAGAACACAACAAACAGCAAAGTTGTTACTGTTGAAAGATAGTGCTGGGCACTCTAACTAGACATGATAGATGTTTATGATGACAGAACTAATTGTGGCTTGTAATAATGGGAAAATTGACATTTCGTAATCACGGGTTGAACAGCAAATGTGTTTC
The DNA here is from genome assembly GCA_016801955.1 of Conus betulinus. NCBI lineage: Eukaryota > Metazoa > Mollusca > Gastropoda > Neogastropoda > Conidae > Conus > Conus betulinus. The sequence continues at coordinate 6,942 of JADBJO010002485.1, forward strand.
GGATCATGAAAAGTCAATTTAGCAAAAAAAATCAAGAAAAAAAAAAACTACTGTTAAAAAAAAAAAAATAAAAAAAATGGGATTCCATCGCCGGTCATGTTGTTTTTGACTCCACAAACTTACCATCATGAATGTTTCCAATATGTAACTTTCCTTACATAATGAAAAATAAATGATGCACTTCTAATACAGGAACATAGTTGAGGATACAACAGATTTTTATGGTTGTTGATGTTTCATATTGGAGTGTTAACTCTTAACGGTAATCAGACTTAACGAAGAATGTGACGCAGATATCTGGCCCATGCAAGTCGCCCACATCAATCAGGCAAATTAAGACTCATGAAGTGGCACTACAACATTAAGACGGAGCATTTTATGGTGATTTGTGTTGTTTCTTATTCCAAGGATTATGTGTTATATATTTTGTGTTTGAAACGTAAGTGCGTTTTTCCTTCTAACAGGCACTTTGTCTGCATCTCTATATCAAATAATGTGACTGTACATTTTCAGAGTTTAAAATATCATAATGACATAAACTCAGACTTCTTAATGAAATTCGGTGTCGTAATCTTTCTCTCTTGGTTAGATCAAATAAGTCGTTACCTTCATGTGACACAAATCAATCATTGTCGTGTTCGTGATCCCTAAATTAGGTCAGCTTACGTCGTTATCTGTATCCTAAAGTAAGTCTCACTTACTTTCGAAAAAAAACTACTGCTAGTTCGAACCGCTGTCTTGTCTGTGACACTACGCTAAGTAAAATCAAAAATGGAGTCGATTCCCATCGCCGTCCAGAACCACCTTGTGCGCATTGTTTTGATCTCAAACGCAAAACTTCAAATTCATGATCTTCGTTCCAAGCTTCTTAGGACAGCTGAACCGGATGTATACATAAACGGGAAAAATGAAATGACTTTGCACTTCTAATACAGGAACATTGGACGTTGAGGATGGCAACAAAGCTGTTTTTTTTAGAGGTTGCCAATTCAATTGGAGTGTTATATCTTGATGTTTCAGGTGATTTCGGGACAGGGTGTTAGATCTACTGACGGTCAGGAATCAGATTTAGTCACCACACATCACAAAGGTTGGTTGACGCAGATATGGAGAAACTGAAGTGACAAAACACCCAGAGCGTGTGTTGGATCACCACACATCACTTGAACACCAGAGAAATTGGATCACCACACACATCACTGACACACCATAGTCTGGTGGAATCACCACACTCACTGAACACCAGAGAAATTTGGACGCACCACACATCACTGAACACCAGAGAAATGGTGGATCACCACACACATCACTGAACACCAGAGAAATGGTGATCACCACACATCACTGAACACCAGAGAAATGGTGGAGCACCACACATCACTGCATCACCAGAGAAATGGTGGATCACCACACATCACTTTTCAGAGAAATGTGGATATCACATCACTGACACCAGAGAAATGGTGGATCACCACCACCTCACTGAACCCTAGAGAAATGGTGGATCACCACACACATCACTGAACACCAGACAAATGGTGGATCACGACACCTCCACTGAACACCAGATTAAATGTTGGATCACCACACACATCACTGAACACTAGAGAAAATGGTCATCACACACACCATCACTGTTAAAACACCAGGAAATGTTGGTTGTCACCACACATCACTGAACACCAGAGAAATGGTGGATCACCACACATCACTGAACACCAGAGAAATGGTGGATCACCACACACATCACTGAACACCAGAGAAATGGTGGATCACCACACATCACTGAACACCAGCGAAATGCTGGATCACCACACACATCACTGAACACCAGAGAAAGTTGGATCACCACACATCACTGAACACCAGAGAAATGGTGGATCACCACACATCACTGAACACCAGAGAAATGGTGGATCACCACACATCACTGAACACCAGAGAAATGGTGGATCACCACACACATCACTGAACACCAGAAAAATGGTGGATCACCACACATCACTGAACACCAGAGAAATGGTGGATCACCACACATCACTGAACACCAGAGAAATGTTGGATCACCACACACACACACACTGAACACCAGAGAAATGTTGGATCATCACACACATCACTGAACACCAGAGAAATGGTGGATCCCCACACACGTCACTGAACACCAGAGAAATAACCCAGAAGCGGGGCAGTGTTTCTTCCGTGGGTTGCTTCACGGCGACGTGATAATGACAACTTCCTCCCGGCTGCTGGTATTGCTTTGTGAATGGACGGGACTTGGTGTGACTCGGGGATTGGATGTGACCGGGGGAGCCAGAACGAAAGGGGTTGGGATTAACAGATAGAAGACGAAGCAGCAAAACGGTACTTTGAGTCGCCACCATTGGTCTAGACCCTACCGTCATCGATCATTCTGAAAACTGTGATTGTTTGTTACTTCAAAGAAACACTCTTGTTGCATTGAATTCCTTTCAAGATTCTTCCATTATTTCTTGTATTAGGAGCGTTGTTCTCTGATTAAGCGAGTTACATTAACTCCTGTATTCAAAATACTCACTAGATTCACTATCACCGCGACTTAGGCACACTTATCAATAAAAAGCAGAGACGAATGTGATCATTCGCAATTTAAAAAAAAACATTCACAGTTTGTATGTAACTGTGGCCCCTATCCCAATCCTACGTTAAAAACCTGAATTATAATGATAAAAAAGAAATTGATGATGATAGCTAATTAGCTTACCGAAAATCAAGTAACTCACTGACTAATTCACCTACTACGTCAATCAATCAATACAAAGTAAGATAACACCAGATGAATAACTGAATATCTGCATTGAACGCTTGTTTTGTCAAAGTACTTCTTACCAACAGTTTTCACTGTCAATCTGTTCAACACTCTCTGCATCTCTGTAACTCTTTTGGACTCTTTACAGATACGTCCATATTCTTATACTCTGTACGCATCTGTCACTTCATTTTATATCCTTTACACTTCTACCGATAGGTCATATTTATTACTCTTTACAATTCTGTCAATGTCAAGAAGACATCTTACA
>JADBJO010002485.1:22500-30000 GCA_016801955.1 Conus betulinus
GAGAGAGAGAGAGAGAGTTCCTCTGAGAGAGAGAGAGAGAGAGAGAGAGAGAGAGAGAGAGAGAGAGAGAGAGAGAGAGATTTTTGATTCTCAGTACAGTTAAGATGTAATTTGGTTTATTGTTACAATTTCTGATTTTATTATTCCACGTACAAATGTTAAAATGTTTCCCTGCTAATTTTTCCTTTATTATTTTTTTTATGTCTTTCAGATGTATATTTGTATTATTTTTCCGTTTTCTCATTAATTTATTTAGGTTTTATCCTTTTAAAATGTCAGTACAACACTATGTTAATCTGACAGTAAATGGTTTCAGTCCATCGTTCTGACGTGTCATGGTACGGTGGTGTATATGTGTGTGTGTGTGTGTGTGTGTGTGTGTGTGTGTGTGTGTGTGTGTGTGTGTGTGTGTGTCTGTCTGTGTGTGTGTGTGTGTGTGTGTGTGTGTGTGTGTGTGTGTAGACTGTACGGGTCCATTTTAGTTCCCGCATTGCCATCCATCGTTCTGACGTGTCATGGTGTGTGTGTGTGTGTGTATGTGTGTGTGTGTGTGTGTGTGTGTGTGTGTGTGTGTGTGTGTGTGTGTGTGTGTGTGTGTGTGTGTGTGTGTGTGTGTAGACTGTACGGGGCCATTTTAGTTCTCGTATTGCCATCGTTCTGACGTGTCATGGTACGATGGTGTGTGTGTGTGTGTGTGTGTGTGTGTGTGTGTGTGTGTGTGTAGACTGTACGGGGCCATTTTAGTTCCCGCATTGCCATCGTTCTGACGTGTCTTGGTACGGTGGTGGGAACAGGGAACATCTGGCGATTTCCTCGTATTGTAGCCAAGAACAGTGACCATGAAGGTAAGAGAACTACGACTACTGCTGCGTGCGTGTGCGTGCGTGCGTGTGTGTGTGTGTGTGTGTGTGTGTGTGTGTGTGTGTGTGTGTGTGTGTGTGTGTGTGTGTGTGTGTGAGTCCGTGTGTGTGTGTGTGTGTGTGTGTGTGTGTGTGTGTGTGCTTGTGTATGTGTGTGTGCTTGTGTGTGTACTTGTGTGTGCGTGTGTGTGTGCTGGTATTTGTGTGCTTCTCTGTGTGTGCGTGTGTGTGTATGTGTATGTGTCTGTGCTTGTGTGTGTGCGTGTGTGTGTGCGTGCTTGTGTGTGTGTGTGTGTGTGTGTGTGTGTGTGTGTGTGTGTGTGTGTGTGTGTGTGTGTGTGTGTGTGTGTATGCGCGCGCGCGCGTGTGCGTGCCTGTGTGTGTGTGTGTGTGTGTGTGTCTGTGTCTGTGTCTGTGTCTGTCTGTCTGTCTGTCTGTCTGTCTGTCTGTCTGTTGACAGACAGATGGTGACGAAGAATACTAAACGATGATTTATTCAGAAGGGACAGACGCATTTGAAGGGGTGAATTAAAGTATGAGATGTACCAAAATGAAAGGATTGTGTGAGCATTCACATAACCGGGTACTCTCCAATAACACATTATGCCGTTTTGACAATTTGCAAAGGAACGTTATAGAGCTAAACCTTTGCTGATGTAGTAAATTAATGGGTCTGTTCAATGAATACATTTAAAAAGAGAGAGACAGAGAAATAGAGAGGGGGGAAAAAGACACACCGACACACAGACAGATGTGTTTGTAGGTGACGAATTACACTCTATCAGTACGATTATTGTAAACTCTCTCTCTCTCTCTCTCTCTCTCTCTCTCTCTCTCTCTCCACCCATTTTTACCATAAATTTTAATTCAATCTATTGATTCATTGCCTCCGTTTTCAATCAATCCCAAATTTGTTTAATCTGTTTAGTTCTTTTATAAATGAAAGATCTTTGATCAGACAATTGGTTTTATATATGTTTTTTTCCTTTTTATGATCAATTTCATTGTGATTGAGCGTTTTCATTTTTCCATGTCATTTCAAAGCAAATTCAAAGGGAGTGATTTTTTTTTAGAACCTATTAGTGTTTGCTTCCTCTGACGAGATATCAATGCTTGCGTCACTCGTGACGTAACTCAAAGGGCGAATCCAAATTTGTTTGATCTTTGCGGCGGTCTGTGCTGTCTGTAGTAAGCACTTTGTGACAAGAACTTGGAAATGTTCGTTATCAGGGGGTACTGTGTGATAATCTTGTTGAACGGATCATTATCCACTTGATCCAAATTAAATAAATGGGTCTCCACCAGAATGTAATAGGGTCGTCTTTGCGCTACATTCCAGTTTTCAACCAAGTTATTTTAAAAAGGGTTGATAGTTTCTGCTGCTGTGTCTTGATCACACACACACACACACACACACACACACACAACACACAACACACACACACACACACACTTTAAAACAGCATTCAAGACAACGCAAACCTTCGCCAGCTGAATCAGTTCGTGAGTGAGCACCATCTTTTTTCTTTCCAGGGGAAGTAATAGTTCATACGTTCTGAAAGAGTTACTTCCAATGTGTTTTTTGTAATCGACTTGGGATAATGCGAAACGGCAACGTTTATGTCAACAGACAGCTATAATTTTTCCGTGAAATTGTATTTCTTCGTGGAAAGTTTTAAATCGTGACGGTAATTTCACAGGCTTCAAGTTCGGTGGAAAATGTGAGATGATGGTTATGAAAGGATGGTGGACACACTCTCAACTGCAGATCCACTCCATTGGTACACACCGAGACTCGTCACGATCGTCACGATCATCCTTACGAGTCCACTGCGAGTGTGGCATAGCAGTGGACGCCAGGGGAGAGGTGGCAGCTCTCCTTTGAGGGACACTGATGTGAGAGATCAGTGTCGGGCGGGCGCAGACAACCTTCCAGCCATGTGGGTGACGGCGGGTTTAGCCTGTGTCGCCGGGGGACGGCTCCTGGAGATGTGGGCGATTGGCGAAGGAGCGCTGCCTGACTGCTGCTACTACCGTGGCCCACAGGATACCGTGCTGTTTTTGAGGGGTGGCAGACATGGGGGCACTCCTTAGGGGGTTGGGCTTAAAAAAAAATTGCCCTCTCGGCCGCAGTCAGCGAGTGCCCGCCAAGTTTTAGGGGCTCGTGCAGCGCTCCAGCGACTTTCGTCCTGCTTCCTCCTTGAGGCGGCCTCACGCGGCACAGGACCATCGCCACCCGAGCATGAAGAAGGCCGCCCGGTGGTCCTGAAGACAGCCTGCCTGATGATGTTTTGGGGGACAGCAGGCAACACACACCGACGTCTATCGTCGGTCGACCAAAAACTTAAAAGTTAACCAACGTTCAAGACCAATTTTCACCAAACTTGAACCAGCATTCAAGAGGATAACGACCAGAATTGAGCCAACACGAGCTCTGGGAGACGAATACGACGACCCCCCACTGAAACCTACCTACCACTGCCAGATGACAGCAGTTGCCACAAATATGTAGACATATGTCTGCAGGAACCTTGTCCTTAAGGGCCACAGGCCGATAGGACGTTAATCTCACCGTCAATCGCAATCGCAATCGATCATCCTTGAGCCACATTCTGTCTTTCCAACCGTTTCGCTCAGATCCACTCAGTAACTTTTCCGTTATCGAATTTGTCAAAACCTTGCTGAATTGATTAAGAACTTCGTGAGTGTGTCCGTGGGGCATACTGGATTTTTCGAGTAATTTTGGTTTTAACTAGTCGACCAGTTTTCGGTAGATTTTGGTCAACTAGTTTTCGGTAGATTTTGCGTGATCTTCCTAGTGGGAAAACGAAACAAACAAGCACAACATAATTCCGTCAGTAGTTTCAAAATGAGAGGGCTGCTGGCGGAAATGCACACAAATTTCAAAAAATCGAAGAACGAGCAATCACGCGCGTATCTGGCGCCGAATATGAGAAGATAAGGGATTGCTGGTTCTTCGTTTTCATCGTCCTGAATGTTGTCTATCTTGCCTGAAGAAGAGACCTAAAAGGTCGAAACGTGTCGTGTTTTGTCTCGTAAGTTGTTTGTCCACGTTGTTCGGTGGACTCGATAACAATTCCGCGTAAAAGACACTAGTAATGTTAACAACTAAGAAACCAACGGACTCATCCTTTTTTAATTTTTTTTTTTAAATGTGTCTGTTCCTGTCCAGGGGGTCTGGCCTTCCTGCTGGTGTGGAGCGTCTTCCTGTTCCTGTGGTCCATCCCCATGCTGCTGGTGGAGTACGGAACTGGCAGGTACACTCATCGCGGAGTCATCGCCTCCTTCCGGCACTTCATCAACGACAACTTTGTCTGGTGCGGGGCCTGGATCTGCATGGTGACGTTCATGATCTCGTGAGTGACTTCCCTTTAGCTTTTCTGCGTGGTGTCTTTCGTGATCGCGAGAGTTACTTCCCTTTAGCCTTTCTGCATGGTGACGTTCGTGATCGCGTGAGTGACTTCCCTTTAGCCTTCCTGCATGGTGTCTGTCATGATGGCGTGAATAACTCCCCTTTAGCCCTTCTATATATAGAAGATTTTCAAGATCGTGCGAAAAGCTCCAGGTCCCCTATTAGTCCTTTCGCATAGTTGATTTCATGATGCATGAGTAGTCCCCCACCCTCAACCCCACCCAACCCCACCTTACCCCCCACACTCTCGCCCCCCCCCCCCCCACCCCCCACCCCCACCACCACCCCCACCCCCTCCCCTTCCCTCTCCCGCCTTCCATCCACATCGATATCCCCTTAGCAGTTCGGTCTGGTTGGTGGTTTTATGATCGCCTGAGTAATGCACCTCCCCTTCCCACCCCCACCCCCCCCCCCCCCCCCCCCCCCCCCCCCCCCCCCCCCCTCCTTTCGAGCCCTACGGCAGAGTGGCTTTCATGAAATTTGAGTAGCCCCCTTAAGGCCTTCTGCACCGTAACTAACATGATCACATGAGTAAGCTTAACCTTTACCGTGCTTCCTAGGTCTTCCATGGCCCAGTGACCCAGTGACTCAATAATCATGTCTTATGAACAGATAGAGCTATGCTCACGAAATCTTAGGAGTTTGTCAACGATCTTAATACCCGTTGGTCACAGACATTTCATGTATGGACGCAATCAATTATCAGCGTAATAAGTCACGGTTCCCCCAGGACCTATACACTTTGGTGGGTCGCACATGACCCATGCCATCGGGTGAGGAATAAGCTGCTGAACCGCTCTTTATCAGGTGTGGGTTTTTACAAGACCCACGCGATCTGAATAGGGATAAGCAATAGGAAAAGCCTCTACAAAATGCGTGGATCTTGGGAAACCCGCACGGAATTATTTTGGGGTCAAAGATGTGTAGTCGAAAACGTCATCCGGTAAAGGTTAACCTTTCTCCATAATAACTCTCATGTTCACATGAGCAGGCCCCTTTGGTCCATCTACCGTGTGGCTTCATGATCGTACCACTCAGCCCGTTTTATTCTTCGTCATGGTTGCTTTTATGATCTGGTGAGCCAGCGCCTTTAGTTTTTCGATATAGTGGCTTTCCTGTTCTCATGAGAAACTCCTTCCCTCCTCCCTTTACAAACCCTGAAGATCCGACCTCACGATGGCTGCTCACAAAAAATTAATGCGCCAGCCCTTGTTTAAGAAGTCGAGTATTTATAGACTGGCGCTATTAGATTGTTTAAGAGAATCTTTATTGTGTCTGAAAATTGATTCTCCTCGTTTTCTTTTATATGGCCATCGAGGTACAAGCCGGGTGGTTCCAAGCAGACAGATTAAATTCAAAGGAATGGGAATTATTTGGGGGCTGGCACAAAGAGTAAGGTCAAGGGTGAGTGCTAAGGCCTGAAATCTGACGTCAACGAAGGGGAAGTTCGTGTATTTGAAGATTGTATGTGATTTCATGGGCGAAAACTCCTCAAAACAAAGGGAATGATTGATGGGGAGTTGTTCTTTTGATCAGTTATCAGATCAACATTTAATGCTATCTCAAACTTATGCTAGGCCTCAAAACGCTTACATGGATTATCTAGTGTTTCAATGTAAAATCCTAATTGCGGCGTGTGGCCACATGGATTTTCTAGTGTTTCACTGCAAAAATCCTAATTGCGGCGTGTGGCCACATGGATTATGTAGTGTTTCAGTGCAAAATCCTAATTGCGGCGTGTGGCCACATGGATTATATAGTGTTTTTCAGTGCAAAATCCTAATTGCGGCGTGTGGCCACATGGATTATATAGTGTTTCAGTGCAACATCCTAATTGCGGCGTGTGGCCACATGGATTATATAGTGTTTCAGTGCAAAATCCTAATTGTGGCATGTGGCTAAATGGTTTGAATCAATGTCGGTCAGTTCCACAGACAGAGGCTCTGCTCGTTTGACTTCGGGCACCATTGTTTTAAAATATAGCATTTTGGATTAGTATGTAATGTTATCTAAGCAAGCTGCGTACGAAAGAAAAACATTTCAAAGTGGCTGGCTCAAACAGAGAGAAAACTGAGGAGGAAATTTCAATTTTTCAATGTGGAAGGCCAGCCGTCATTATTGTTGACTGTTATTGACCAGTGTGCGCAGAGGCGTAAGATGAAAAGAAAATAGGTATATTGGGGCAACAAAACGATAACAGAGGATCTAAAGTAGCCTCAGCACCCCAACCGTATACCCCTGAGTTCAGCTCCGGGCAGCGGCAGGCGAAAAAAAAATTATTAGCACAGATTGTCCCGAGACCGTGATATATGATATACATATCATAAAAAAAAAAAAAAAAATATATATATATATATATAGAGAGAGAGAGAGAGAGAGAGAGATATATATATATCATATATATATATATATATGTGTGTATGTGTATGTCATATATATATGTGTGTGTGTGTGTGTGTGTGTGTGTGTTTACGCATAGAGAGGTGAACAGATGGATAGATAGATAAACCGACAGGTAGGCAGATAGATAGACTGACAGACAGACAAATACATAGGATCGATAGATAGATAATTTGATTGATTGATTGATTTTTTTATTAATTTATCGATTGATTCATTGATTGATCGATTGATTGATTGATTGATAACATTGACATAGATACAGACATATATATATTTATTTTAAGGAATCCCACAGGGATCGTTGTGTGAAGACTCGAGTCAGTTTTTGTCATCGTTTTTGTTTTATTCAGATTAGTCAGAAACGGTGGCTTGTCTGATTTTGCAGGGCTTATTACTCTGTGGTGCTGGGATGGTGTTTTTATTACGTCGTCTACTGCTGCGCCAACTCTTTGCCGGAAACAGCCGAAGACAGCCGACAAATTTTCCGAGAGTTTGCCGAGGTCAGTATTGCCTGTCACGTGATCAGAAAGGTCATAGATCGAGAGAGAGTAGGTACTGATGAAGAGAAAAAGCCAGGGAAGGGATGGTAGCAGTACTTCAACAGTTCTCAGATCATTGGTGGATTGGATATCTTTACCAATGAGCTGACTACAGACGTTTGGTCAAGAGTGGAATGAGAAAGGTCTAATTCTGCTTGGGTTTTCAAAGTGTAGCACACAACACACACACACACACACACACACACACACACACACACACACACACACACACACACACACACACCACAACACACATACACACGCG
>JADBJO010002485.1:35000-42500 GCA_016801955.1 Conus betulinus
AATCTGGCTGATAAAAAAGTCACCGAAAAGGACCCAGCCTTGCTATCTTTAACCAATAAAGTTAAAAAGAATCAAAAGGAATGAACTGACCTTGTGAAATGGTGATTTTTCTATTGGCGGAAAAAGCACGTGTCTTGTCTCTGGCATGATACAAGCATCACTGGCTAGATGCGCGCGCATCACGTCTCACGTCATTGTGAATGACCAATCGCTAGACGATTGATAATTCATGCGCGGTTTGGTCTCAAACTAAGTGGATGTCGTGTAGCGTATATGGACTAGTCCGCACGCAGTGACGCGCCTCCTTGATGAAACTGAAACTGAAACTCAAGACTGATTAAAAAAAAAATCTGTGGCACCAATGTCAAGGAAATGCGGTAAAACGATACTCAGCAGCTGAAGGACATATCTATTTAACTTTGGTGTTGTGGATTCATGTTGCGGATGTGGATGAAAGGAGGTATATGGATCTGTTCATCCTTGGCGAGGGTCTGCGCTCTCCCGAATGAATGCTCTTCTAAGTGGGGTTGCTTGCTCGCTCGCTTGCTTGCTTGCTTGCTTGCTTGCTTGGTTGATTGGTTTGGTTGGTGGGTTGGTTGATTGGTTAGTGTGTGAGTTGGTGAATGGGTAGGTGGATGGGTTAGTCGATTGCTTGCTTGCTTGCTTGCTTGGCTAGTTGTTTGGCTGGTAGGTTTGTTGGTTGGTTGGTTTGGTTTGATTTGCTTTGCTTTGCTTTGCTTTGCTTTGCTTTGCTTTGCTTTGCTTTGCTTTGCTTTGCTTTGCTTTGCTTTGTCCTATCTACCTCAGCCTGCCATCCCCACTCTCACCCCCTCCCTTCTCCTCACCCGTCCGTCTCTCCACCCCGCAGTGGCATTCCTCCCCCGCCTTTCATTCCGTCTCCCCGCAGACACAGCCAGGTTTCTCCTGGCGCAGCCTTAGCATCGGCAGTCAATACACAGGGAGCGAACACTATGAAAGGTGCCATGAGGTACCCCATGAGAGAAGACCCTGCACCGCTCCAGAATCACCTCCTTGATATTCAGTGGCGCCTTTCTGATCCAACCTATGCAGTGCATTCTCCGTTTAGCTCCCTTCTAACGGCAATAATTGCTTTTGACCGTACGTGACACTGACGATCTTGACACGAATTCACGACGGCCAAGGACGTACAGAGGAAGTGGAAACTGGGGGGTCACTAAAAATCAAAAACAAAAGCAAAGAAAAAAAAAAAAAAACCAGCAACACAACAACAACAACATTGAGTCTTCTGTTTTTGTAAATGAGGAGGAGGAGGAGAAGGAAGACGCTGTGTGATTCCTCTGCATTGGTCTGAGACAACATGACACCCGAGAGGCGAACTCTGCTTTTGGTGTGTGATAGTATCGTAGTGTGGAAGCGATCTCCTCTTTGTCTAAAACGAGAGTATTGCTCTTTGAAGGGAAGCTATTCTTTATCAAACGTTGGTTTTGCACTTTGGGGATACTTTCTTCTTTGTGAAGCGATTTCATTTTGCACCTTAGAGGTACGTTCTTCTTCATCAAACGATAGCTTTGCATTTTGGAGATAAAGTCTTCTTTGTCAAGCAATTGTTTTGCTCCTTGAAGGTACGTCTTCTTCGCCAAACGATAGTTTTGCACTCAGGCGGGACGTTTTTGTTTGACAAACAAGGATTTTGCATTCTAGAGCTACATTTTTTTTTTAACAAACAATAGTTTATTTTCTTCAACAAATAATAATTAAGAATTCTGGAGGTACGTTTTTTCTTCATCAAGTGATATTTTTGCATTTTGGAGGCAAACTTCTCTCTATCAAACTATACTATTGCACCCTACAGGCAAGCTCTTCTCTATCTAACAATAGTTTTGTACTCTGAATTAATTTCTTTATCAAATGATAGTTTCGCACACTGGAAGCAGCAATCTCTTCTCAATCAAACAATAGTTTTGCACTCTGGAGCTTAATTCTTCTTTATCAAGCGATAATTCTGCGCTCTAGAGGTAAGCTGTTCTTTATCAAACGAAAGCTTTGCAATCTGGAGAGTTAAGCTTTTCTTTATCAAAGAACGCTGTTCTTATCAAATGATAGTTTAATATTCTGGAAGCAAGCCGTTCTTTAGTAAACGATAGTTTCGCACTTTGAAGATAAACACTTCTTCTATAAATGATAGTTCTGGCACTGTCTGATCTGAAAGGAGTTCGCAGTTCTGAAAAGGGGTAAAACAGATTCAGGGGGGGGGGGGGGGGGGGGGGGAATTTTAAGGCATCAGCTAATCCTTTTCAGATGACAGTTCCTGTTTTTCTTAGACGTTTGTCTGGCACCGTCTTCACGTGACAAGCTCTGTCAGCTTCAGATGTCAATATCAGGCAGGCGTCAGACGGCTAACATGCAACGGTGCCAAGCCGTCTGTCTGCGGCTTGAAAAGATTGTCGGTTGCGTGGTTGGCTGATGAATTAAGTAATTATTCATGTGTACATATTGGGTGTTTCTTTCTTGATTGCTTCTTTTCCTTTCTTCTTTCCCTTTCTTCCTTTTCCTTTCTTCTTTCTGACCTTCCTTCCGTCGATCCATCCACTTGTCCATCCGCCCACTTGTCCACCCATCCACTTTCCATCATTCCTTCCTCAATTTCTTTCTTTCTTTGTTACCTTTTTTTTTCTCCTCTTTTTCTTTGTTTCTACTCCTTTTTATGTCTCTCTCAATATTTGTCTCTTCTAGTTTTCTTTCTTCCCATTTTTTTTAATCTTTCCTTCTTTCTGTCTGTCTTTCTGTGCATCATTTTCCTGCATTCATTCTCCCTCTTATTCTTTTTTCTTTCCATGTCTCCTCCTTTCTTTCTTCGTTCTTAATTTTCGTGCTCTGCACTGTCCTTCAGAGGACAGCAATAGGTAGAAAGAACATAATGAGTGAGCAAGGATGATAGTGTGGGATATCAGTGTCGCTGTCGCTATTATAGGTGTTGATGATACTGCTGATGACGATGCTGCTGGCGTGATGCTAATCATAATTTTGTAATGAATGTAACCATGACGACGAAGACGTTGTTAAGACGATGGCGATAATATGATCATTATGGTGTGTTGCTTTTTGTTGTTTTGCAGTTTGATTGCGGCCATGACTATTTTTCAGCACCGTCTTCTCGTCACTGATTATGTCACAAACCTCCATAACACAAGAGCAGATCGTTGACATTCTGAAGGACAGCGGACCAGCCAGTACTGGCATCACTTTCATTTGGTGAGTTCTCCATTACTACAAGTAATGATGATGATGATGATGATGATGATGATGATGATGATGATGATGATACTACGACTACTATAGCAACTACTGCTACTATTGTTGCTGCTGCTGCTGCTGCTGCTGCTGCTGCTGCTGCTGCTCTTGCTGCAATTACTACTACTACTGTCGCCACTACTTCCGTCTGCCATTTCTACTACCACTACTACTGTTACTACTAATGCTGCTGCTGCTGCTGACCCTGCTGATGCCGATGATAAAAAACGATGATGATGATGATGATGATGATGATGATGATGATGATGATGAATGACGACGACGACGACGACGACGACGACGACGGCGACGACGACGACGACGACGACGATGATGATGATGATGATGATGATGATGATGATGATGATGATGATACTACTGTCACTGCTGCTGATGCTGCTGCTCATGATGATAATGATACTACTACTACTACTACTGCTGCTGCTGTTGCTACTGCTACTACAGTCATTACTGCTGCTGCTGCTGCTGCTCCTACTGATCGTTCTGTTGCTGCTGCTGCTGCTAATTGTCAGAGTACGACGCTACTATTGCTGCTGCTGATTATTACCAGTAGTTGTTGTTGTCGTACCCTGGCTAAAAGACTCCAGGGATCATCCGAACGGCCGAAGTACTTGAACACTATGGTACAAATGCATCAGCTAGGGATGAGAGCATTACGTGTGTGACCCGTTTTTGATTACCCCGCCACGTGGGCAGCCATACTCCGACTTCGAGGGATTTTGGAGACTGATGGTGTTATGCTAGGAGCTTGTCACAACTGAAGACAATACCCACATAACTATGCAGAACATAACACCATTTTGATGTAGCCTTGTGGTGTTCTAGCCTGTGTCATTTGGTCTGACACTGCCAAGGCGGACCAGTAGTAGTAGTAGTAGTAGTAGTAGTAGTAGTAGTAGTAGTAGTACTACTACTAGTAGTACTATTACTACTACTACTACTACTCAGACTGGTCAGAGTACTAATCGTAGCAGCAACTGTAATACTTTCTTATCGTTCCAACAGCATATAGTTGTAAGCCTAAACAAGTGTGTTTTAAGCAATGATTATCATCATCGTCGTCGTCGTCATCGACATCGTCGTGGTAGTCCTCTCATCATGATCATTATCATCATTATGCCGTCTTCATCATCTTCACTGTTATCAGGAACTGTCATCATGAAGCTCAATCAGGATAGCGGCTCTCTTTGGAACAAGAGAGACTCTGGGCATGCTGCTGCTGCTGCTGCTGCTACTGCTGCTGCTGCTGCTGCTGCTGCTGCTGCTGCTGCTGCTGCTGCTGCTGCTGATGATGTGATGATGATGATGATGATGATGATGATGATGATGATGATGATGATGATGATGATGATGATGATGATGATGATGATGGTGATGATGATGATGATGATGATGATGATGATGATGATGACGACGACACGACAATGATGGTGATGACATAATGGTGGCGGTGGTGATGATGATGATGATGATGATGATGATGACGGTGGTGATGGTGGTGGTGATGATGATGATGATGGTGATGGTGATGATGATGATGATGATGATGATGATGGTGATGATGATGATGATGATGATGATGATGATGATGATGATGATGATGATGATGACGACGATGATGGTGATGACATAATGATGATGCGATGATGATGATGATGATGATGATGATGATGACGACAATGATGGTGATGACATAATGGTGGCGGTGATGGTGATGATGGTGATGATGATGATGATGATGATGATGATGATGATGATGATGATGATGATGATGATGATGATGATGATGATGATGATGACGACGACAACAATGATGGTGATGACATAATGGTGGCGGTGATGATGATGATGATGATGATGATGATGATGATGGATGATGATGGCGGTGATGACGACGATGACGATGATGATGATGATGATGATGATAATGGTGATGATGATGATGACGATGATGATGATGATGATGATGATGATGATGATGATGATGATGATGATGATGATGATGATGATGATGATGATGATGATGATGATGATGATGATGATGATGATGATGATGATGATGATGATGATGATGATGTGATGATGATGATGACGATGATGATGATGATGATGATGATGATGATGATGATGGTGATGATGATGATGATGATGATGGTGATGATGATGATGATGATGATGATGATGATGATGATGATGATGATGATGATGGTGAACTCTCAGTCACACACATATCTGCAGGATTCCGGTGCTGCTCGGAACAGTGGGAGTTCTGGGCCACGTGGTGTGCGTTCTGTTCTTCCTCGGCCTGTCGTTTGCCGGACTCACCTCCCTCATTTCCGGCATGGAACAAATGGCCTCCACTCTGGACGACTTCGGAAGTAAGCCCTCTTTCTACTTTTACAGTGTCCCCTTTTGTTGTGTCTTTGTTCCGTATAACATCTTGCTTACATGCAAAAATCCCATCACCAACTTTCGGAACAGGCCAGTTTAGCCGTTGGTATGGATGACACGTTACACATAGCATGCACCCTGCGCGAAAAAATCGAAAGAATGAAAGAGTTGTCAAATTGAATGACCGATTTTGACTGAATGACACGGGAAACGACTGAATGAAGCGCCAGCAGGCAGCTCTTCAGTTGGCTCTGCCCAGGTAGACAACCTGTTGTGTACACGAGAATGCGGATTGTACAGCGCTTAGAGCATGGTTTCTGGCTGGGGATAGGCGCTGTATAAGTACTCTCTTTAAGAAAAAAAAAAAAGAAAAGAAAAAAAAAGGAAAAAACAAAAAATAGATGTATGTAGTAGATGGTTCATAGATCAGTCTTCATATGTTGACTGTAACAGCCCCAAACAGAAACATTATTTACTCTCTGAGATCACTCACTCAAACCCGCTTTTTTTTTTTTACCCCAAACCCTGATTATTAGCATTAATTGTCCAGAATCGCGGAGCTTTGAGAGCAACAGCAGCCACTGTAGGGAATGGACAACCTACTTACGTTTGTGCAAGTGTTTGTTGACGTCTGCAAGTTGATAAATGGCTTATGATGTGAGTTCCATATTATGAGTGGCCGTAGCTTATTTTTCTTAAAGAAAACAGAAATAACAGATGGTGGTCACAAATACAGTCTCAGAACACGTCGGAGTCACCAATGAAGCAACGCACGAAATGTTTCATTAGGTATTCATCGTTGTTGTTTGTTTGTTTGTTTTTCAATCAAACCGGATTGAACAAAAGAAATGTCTTTTACAGTTTTTTGTAGCCACGCCAGCAGAATTCTTTTTTCAACTTGTAGGTCAAAAAACAATAAAACATGATAAACTAAGTACCGAAAATCAAACAAAAGATGTAAATGCATGCATAAACAAAACATGAGACGTTATAACAACGATAATGTTACAATGGTTATGACATCGAAAGTTCGAGAAACATGGTGTAACACAGACAGTCAACAAACGTGACATATTTTACAAAAATCGAGACTTGTGACGTGGTAGAACCAATCAAAATGCATAAAACATTTTGAAGACGATTTTTCTTGAACCTTCTTAACTCTTATAACACTTAAAGGAAGATGTGGCACTCTAGAGTACTTCAAGAGTTATTACGTCTACGTTATCTAGTGAATAAACGCCACATGAAGCTGATCACATCTGAAGTAAATCCCAATGTAGGTGTGACTTAACAAACAATGATAAGTAGGCATAAAGTCGATCTGTTTTTGCAGCAGACTTGCTCGTCTAGAGGCCTGATGCGTGCTTTGAGTTTGATACCCTAAATCAGACATCTGTTATGTCATATGTATGAGACCCCTTCCTCATCTCTCTCTCTCTCTCTCTCTCTCTCTCTCTCTCTCTCTCCTCTCTCTCTCTCTCTCTCTCTCTCAGAAAAAGAATCACATTCCTGATCACTCTCTCCTCTCTCTCTCTCTCTCTCTCTCTCTCTCTCTCTCTCTCAGAAAAAAGATAAGATCTCCTCTCTCTCTCTCTCTCTCAGAAAGATAAGATCTCCTGATCACTCTCTCTCTCTCTCTCTCTCTCTCTCTCTCTCTCTCTCTCTCTCTCAGTATATTTTCATTTGTATTGATTACTCCATTTATCAACCTATCCAGCTGTTAATTGGGCATGTTGTTGTCTTGTGCCTTAGCAGTTGTTGTGTTGCAGGTAGGGACTTGTCTGCACGCGTTGACATTGCATTGATGAACTG
>JADBJO010002485.1:47500-82500 GCA_016801955.1 Conus betulinus
ACAACACAGTATAACACACATGACAATGCCACTAAGCACAATACAGAACAAGAATATACATTTCAACACCAAATGGTACAAAATAAAACAACACAACCCAATATCATACAACACGATACAACACTACGTGATATAGTACAAGTCAATACAACACAGCACATTGAAATACAAGACAATACAACAGCACAATATCGCACGAGGCAATGCAAGGTTCTGGCACAACACGCTGTGCAACAAGGTGGCACAACACCACAAAACATAGTACAAAGATGATACAACATTACTAAATATAGTACAAAAACAACACAACATTCTGCTATTGGAAGAAATCTTGAGAATATTGTTTTGTGCATTGTACGTGTATTAACTGTAACTTTTTAAGAAAGTTCCAAAGTGAGGTGACGGCAGGCAAAAAAATTAAAAAAAAAACTTAAAAGAAAAAAACTACTGCTCCGCCGAACGAACCAGACAAATTACAAGACAAAACATGACGCGTTTTGACCTCTTAAGCATTCTTCAGGCAAGACAAACAACATTCAAAACAATCAGTCCACGTCCATTTTGAGCCCAATTTGAGAAGATAAGTGATTGTTCGTTCTTCGTTTTCAGTGTATTGAATGTTGTTTGTCTTGCCTAAAGATGGCCAAAGAGGTCGAAACACGTCGTGTTTGTTTTTTTTAACTCTGTCTCATTCGTTCGGCGCCAACGCCGCTCATTTTTCCGACATGTTTGTCCACAGCCACGGCCCGGTCGGCCCCCGCCGCATTAACCGGCAATCCACAGGCAGCAGTCAATGTCAAGTCGTCAAGAGGCAACCCACCGGAGGAGACACTGCACTGCTGCCGAGTCACTTCAGTGGTGTTCAGTGGCGCCTGTTCTGATCTAACATACGCAGGACACCACCTACTAAGCCCCCTACTGACGACAATAATTGCTTAGTCGCGGAGCCGGCGTGAGTGAGCTCTCTCCCTCCGGAGGGCGCCACCACGTCCGTCCAACGACAGCCCCCATGGACTCGCCGATACCGGTGACCCCGACGGAACCAAACCAAGGCCACAGACGTGGAGAGGACATCGAAACTGATGTCACCATGAGAGCAGGGCATGAAGGGCCACAGAATTTGAGACTTTTTTTTTTACAATGCTGATCGATGAGAATGAGGATGATTATGATGATGCTACGGATTTCCATTTCGGTCTGAGACTACAGACAGGGCTGTACTCTACGCTTCCTTTCATAATATATCCCGGCGTCAACCAGGCCCGAGAGATACAGACACCTGCAGTGTTGGTCGCAAATTTGAGCAACACTCTGAAACGTCATTAAGTGATGGTCTGATGGGTTGCAAGGGATGGTCATCTATTACGGGGTGTCCAGCTTCCGAACCATTGTGGTCAACGAGTACGGCCTGGATGACTGGACTCTGCCCAGAGTGTGGGAATACTTGGTCAAGTGAGTCCACACCGTTTGTCACCGCGTGGTTCATTTCTTTGCATGAGTTGATATTGGCCCGAAGTGTGGTAACATCTTGTCATGCAGAGTCTGTATTCTTGTGACTATAGTCAAGATTAAAAAGACTGTGCCAGTCTTGAATAAACGTTAGTTTGTATTTGTTCATTTCACCAGTTGTTGCTGTACGGGGTTTGTAAGCAAGCTTGGAACATCCTTTTTGTTTTTGTTTTTTTGTGTGTGTGTGTGTGTGTGTGTGTGTGTGTGTGTGTGTGTGTGTGTGTGTGTGTGTGTGTTGTGGTGGTGGTGGTCCTTGTTTGTTCTGTGCGCTCTATGCTGTCATATCGTCTAGTCTATTCGGTGTTGTTAGCAACATTCGTTTGAGTCGTTTGGAGTTTATGGGCCTGTGTTCATTTCATCATAGGAGCAAGAGTTACCTTACTTGTTTGTTGTTTACTGTTTACTGTTCCCTGCTTTATTCAAGATTTCCTTTCTGTATTCTTCGTTACTACATAGTTTACTTCACTGGCCTTCGTGACTGTGTATTACCCAAAATAAGAGATGATGGCCAACGTCCGTGGGTATTGTTAGCATTCTGTGTAGCCTTTAAAACTTTTTAGTGATTTGTGGCTCTGAACCTTTGTCATAATTTGTGCCCTGATGATTTTTAAATGAAACGCAGCCTTTTTTTGTCCGTAATCTCTGTTACTCAAGTTTAATCAGTGTTTTATGTCTCATGAGTTTTTGGTCATCACACACCAACTCACTCACTGACTCGCTCGCTTACTCACTGACACCCCCCCAAAGTCACTCGCTGACTTATTGACTCACTCCATTAATGGCTCATTCCCATACTGACTCGTCTGCTAATTCACCCCACTGACTCGCTGACAAATTCATTTGTTGGCTCGCTAACTCATCCACTGACTCGCTGACAAATTAATTCGTTGGCTCGCTAAGTCACCCACTGACTCACTGACGAATTAATTCGTTGGCTCGCTAACTCATCCACTGACTCGCTGACAAATTCATTCGTTGGCTTGCTAACTCACCCACTGACTCGCTCCCAGGTCCATTCGTTGGCTCGCTAACTCACCCACAGACTCGCTCCCAGGTCCATTCGTTGCTCGCTATCTCACCCACTGACTCGCTGACAAATTCATTCGTTGGCTCGCTAACTCATCCACTGACTCGCTGACAAATTCATTCGTTAGCTCGCTAACTCACCCACTGACTCGCTGACAAATTCATTCGTTGGCTCGCTAACTCACCCACTGACTCGCTGACAAATTCATTCGTTGGCTCGCTAACTCACCCACTGACGCTCTGTGGCGGTGCCAGGTTCATCCTTCCCCTTGAAGCGGTGCTGATCATCGTGTGGTGGGCCATCGACCTCATCTCTGACGAGACGGAACCAGGGTCTGACAAGTGGTACCAGTTTGGCCGTGAAACCTTCATGGTCACCGTAGTGCAGGTAAGCCGGAACGCGGTGACAGCCCTGGTATGGCCCTTCGCGGTCGGCTGGGCTATAAGCAACATTACCTTTTCTTAGGTGAGCTGGATCTTATTTTTTGCCCATATGCCACGTTTCTGTACAGCTAAGGCTTCTGTAAAAGTTGGCAGAAGGGCATCTGGGAGTCATGACCTGGATGCGGCCCGGCCCCCTTAGAGTGTAAGGAGTTCAGGACTGGAACATTTGACTGAGGAGGTGGGGCTGCGGCTGCTCTGAAGAACTTCTCCTGTCAAGCTTTCCCTAGAGTTTCTTCTTCCTACTTCTTTTAAAGAACTTTTTCCCTACGTATCCCTTTGCCCCTCTTGGTCCTGTTCCCTGGATTTTTGTTTTGTTTTGTTTTTCTTTTTTTTTTGCTTTACTTGCTATATTATCATGTCTTTCTTTGCTTTCCCTTTCGCTCCTGACCACCACTTTCAATTATGGCGATCCCAGTTCCTGCCTGTTGGTTTATGTGGTGCTATGTTCTTTCTGCCCTGGTCTTAAGACGTTCCTTTGCCACGTCATGGCCTCCAAAACTTCCCATTTTCTGCCACTCTTCATCTTGGAACGCACTGATCTCATAGTCTGTCCCCCCCCCCCCCCTCCCTTTCCCCCCCCCCATCCACCCACGCCCCCCCCCCCCCCCCCCCCCCCCCCCCCCCCCTCCCCCAAACACCCCACCCTCCTGTCCCCGCCCCCCGAACTTTCCAGCATGGTTAGTAACCCTACTTTGCCCACTTGAGTTCCTCTAGGGTAAATTTCAGGGGAAGTTCCAGCTTTTCTTGACATCACCAGAACGCCAAGTCAGTGAGACCAGATGCGACGCCATACCGTTTTCCTCGTGTATTTCTTGATTTCGGCCTCCACTGATTCAATCGTGCAAGTGTTGGTACTGTGTATCAGTAGAGTCCACAGGAGCTTTACGATCATCATGCATTGTACGCACCTGACTGCGATAGAGCAACACCGGTCTATTGCCCACAGGATCTCTTCTGTCAATTACCTGGTTTCATTACCAGACATTTCTTCACAGAAAGCAGTGTATTCCATTAGGTCCCGGCCTGATTTTCCTCTGGTTTTCTTAAGCACTCTCCTTACTTCATCAAGTGTTGGTAGCTTGCCGTTTTTCCCTGTAACTGTTGGTCACACCACACACCTCGGATTTCAAGGCGTTTCCTGCTCTGAGGGTCAGAAAATGTTTCCCAGAGATGCGTTAAAAGCGTTTTAAAGCGTTTCTTCGTCCGCCGTGAACAGCCCAGATTTGGGTCGCTGCATGTTTCAGGTGGCCCGGAAGGGGCCTCTATGGAAGCCCTTGTTCTCATATGAACCCCTTGTTCTCATATCTAAGGATCTAGGGAAGTTGCACGAAGTTCTCGTCTGAATCGTCAGCGTGGATGTCTTTTGCATCGTGCTTCGTGCATCGGCCTCGGTTTCCAGACTTATCTGTTGACGCGCTGCTGGCTGCACCATCTTGGGTCTTCAGTGAACCCCTTGTTCTCACAGCTGAATCAGCTTTGCGGAGAACGCTGCGCCCTGCATTCAAGTATTTTCACAGCTTTCTCAGACCTTCTGAGGCAACCTTTATCTGTGTCTTCAAATTCATTTTTTTCTTACGGGTATCATCTTTCTCTCACCGGCGATTGAAGTTCTGTGTGTCTCTTCTATAACGGTTTTGCATCCTTGGGTGGATCCTCAGGCACAGGCTCAAAGATTGTCCCCTACATTTTATACTTGTTTGCATAATGTCTTTAGTTTTTCAGCAACTTTTTTTCCTCCCCACACTTTTGTTTTGGTTACATTTACTATCCTTCGCTGGTTGCTTTGAGGGTGCTGTTGGATTCTTTTTTGAACCCTTGGTGGTGAGAACACCACAGTATTAGGGTGTGTCTCTATTTAACGCCAGGGGCACAAACACAATCAGCCGTGTCTCCCTGATGAGTCCTATCCAGCGGACGAAAGCCCTAGGAGCAGGCAATACAAATAGATCCGCCTTTAAAAGGGATTACGATGGATCCCTCATGTAGCTAGCGAAGAGTTTTCATATTTATAACATGTTTTTTCTTCATTTTATGTTCCCATTTTCTTCATCTTCAATCCCCCCCCCCCCCCCCCCCCCCCCCCCCCCCCCCCCCCTCCTTCCCCCGCCCTTAATTCAAATCTTTGCCAAGTCATTACTGTGATGACGGAGGGTTTGTTGGGCTGCGCTTGTTTTTTCCCCACTGTTAGATTGTTCGTCTTTGTATTCGTCTGACTTTATTCAAGTATAAAAGGCTGTGCCAGTCTTGAATGAAAGTTACTGTATGTTAGGTTTTCTTATGAGAGCAAGACTTGCCCTACTTGTTCATTGCTTATTGTGTAATGTTCCCTGCCTCATTTTATTTTCAGCTTCTTGTCGAAAGTAGATCTTTATAGCAAAGTGATCCCCAGGACACGGATTCAAAAGCATGGCAAGACACATGGACAGAACAATGGAGATATCAGCGTAAGCACAGGTTTTGTTTTTTTGTTTGTTTTGTTTTTAATCCGCGCTTATCTCTCACCATCACCACCCCCCCTCCCTCTCCTCGTCCTCTGTCTTGTGAACATCTAACTCCCCCCTCATCTCCTCCCATGTCTCCCTAGTGGGCTGGAATGCTGCTGGTTCTCATCACTCTGAACCTCACCATCGCCAGTTGCTCCTCCGCTCGTCGTCGTCGTGGTGGTGCACGTGCAGAAGATGCTGCTCAGAGTTCCACAGGGGAGTCCGCCAGTCTGCTGCTGTCCCACGCCGCCTCCAACGACGACCTGGACTTCCACAGCATCTCCAGCTACGGCAGCCGCACCATTCCCAAGACGCTGGAGATTCGTATGTAGCCTGAGGCCAGGGACCTGGGGTAGGGACACTTCTTCAGGACGCCAACATGAGGACCGTGGCACAGACAGGCAGATGTGTGGTGCGGTGCGTTGACGAGAGAGAGAGATGGGGAAAGAGAGAGAGAGAGGGTGAGAGAGAGAGAGAGAGAGAGAGAGAGAGAGAGAGAGAGAGAGAGAGAGAGAGAGTTTAGATTTTCCAGTTGAAAGACTCAGAGAGAGAGAGAGAGAGAGAGAGAGAGAGAGAGAGAGAGAGAGAGAGAGAGAGAGAGTTTTTTGATTTTTCCAGCTGAGAGGCTCAGAGAGAGACGAGAGTTTAGAATTTCCAATTGAAAGAGGGAGACAGAGAGAGACAGAGAGGGAGAGAGAGAGTTTTTGATTTTCCAATTGAAAAAGAGAGAGAGAGAGAGTAGATTTACCAAAACAGAAAGTCTCAGAAGGTGGGAGAGAGGGGCAGAAAGAGAGGTTGAGATAGGGAGGGAGTGAGAGTGCAGAGAAAGAGAGAGAGAGAGGTGGGGAGAGAGAGAGAGAGAGAGAGAGAGAGAGAGAGAGAGAGAGAGAGAGAGTAGATTTACCAAAATAGAAAGTCTCAGAAGGTGAGAGAGGGGCAGAAAGAGAGGTTGAGATGGGGGAGGAGTGAGAGTGCAGAGAAAGAGAGAGGGAGTGTGTGGAGAGAGAGAGAGAGAGAGAGAGAGAGGAGAGAGAGAGAGAGAGAGAGAGAGAGAGAGAGAGAGAGAGAGAGAGAGAGAGCAAAACAATGGGAGCATGTTACAAGCAGATGGCCGTGAAAATTGTTTACATGGGAAAACACATCATTACGATTGTTTACTGATAAAGAAAATACATAATATTATATCGCCTGACAACATCGATTTTCATGCAAAAAACAGCTAATCATCACGTGAAGATAACTGATGTGAAAATGAATCCAGTCATATAACGTCTAGTCTCACGTGAAGATAACTCTGTTTCCCTTCATAAGAGTTCTCCTCGTGTGATAGGAACTGTTCTAAGTTCTAAATGTTACACAAAACGACTGATTTTCAGCGAAAATAAGTGTTCTCATGTTGTCAAGGGAGCGAAACCTCTCACAAAGGGCCTTAAGCGCTTTAGAGGAAAAGAACGCCGAGCGAGGTGGAGAAATAGGAATGGATCGATTAGCAGTACGCCCTCACCTGGCGCATACGGTCGAACTGTGTCAAGGAGGTTGTAGTGGTCAGGTAATTAACTGTCACGTGATAGATGGCACCTAAGGTGGTGAGGACCTTCCCGAGTTCGAACCTTCCTGATAGCGAAAAGGAGGAAAATGTAACCACTAGGAACTAGTACCTCGGAGCATCGAGTGGGCGCTAAATACTCAGTCACCAGAAGTTGCTTTATAAACAGACCTTGAAGAGCAGGAGTCTGGGCTTGTTCAGATGGTATTGCCGTGGGGCACTGTGTTGATGCTTTGTCAGGCTAGTTGAATGCGTGTGGATGTTGGTGTCGTAGCTTTCGCTAGGATGATTACTGTGTTTAAAGTGGCTCCCGGAATCGGCAGGAATTTTCTTTATGTCCATCTGGTGCGAAGTGGTTGTTTGCTAATCAGTTTGGTAGGTGTGTGTGAATGTTGATGTGTGGAAGAAAGTAGCTGGAGAGGAATTTAATATACCTGTGAACAAAGTGGCAGAGAAGCAACATGGATAAAGGCATGGCCCAAAGGGAAATCCTTTGTGCCCATTCCTTTATAAACTGAGGGAGAACAACACCATGGAGAGAGGAGGAGAACACGACGAGGAAGAGAAGAACAGAGGAGAGAGAGGAAAGAAGAGTGAGCAGGACAGAGTAGGATCGAAAGAAACGTGATCTGGAAGACAGAAGTGACAGCAAAGTCTTAGGGTAAAAGACAAGCAAAAAAAAAAAATTGAATTTGAAGCCTAGAGTGGGTGAAAAAGACAAAGAAGATTTCTACGTCGAGTTCCAAGAGACGACTACGAAGACCCAGTCCTGAAACCTGGAGCCAGTCAACCAAGGGGTCACCATCACCCAGTGCTGAAGAAAACGTGAAGTGACGTGTTCAAGAACTGTGGTGTGGTGTGGTGTGAAAGTGTGTGTGTGTGTGTGTGTGTGTGTGTGTGTGTGTGTGTGTGTGTGTGTGTGTGTGTGCGTGGAAACCTGGCCAGGTAAGAAGCCATTTTTTTTATAACCCGGGATTAGGAAGTATTGATCTTTTATGTTTTGATCATTCCATTTTGTGTAATTGGATTTTTTCATGTGTAATCATAAGTAGCATAGAAATTGCATTTCGTGTTCTCAGTCGTGTTAGGAGAGAAGCAAATGCGTGACATCCCACTCCTAGAGAGAGGCGAATGGTTGGTGGATGCATGAGTGCACATATGCGTGTATGAGTGCAGAGATAACCTTGGTGTGTTAAGCCTGACTAATACATCAATTTTAGTGCACTTAAGCAATACCATCACGATTTCCCCCCGTGAAAACATCTGATTGCATTAGATTAAAATCCAGGGGAGGGGGGGGGGGGTTGTTGTTGTTGTGTTTTTGTTTTATTTTTGTTGTTGTTTGGGTTTTTTGTTTGCTTGCTTTTTTGTTTTGTTTTGTTTTTTTTGTGTTTTTTGTTTTTGTTTTTTGGTTGTTGTTGGTTTTTTTTTGTTGCTTTTTTTTTTGCAAGTGAAAGCAGTGGTTATTAGAGTTTTTGTTGATGAACATTTCTATTTTCATGTGAAAATAGAATGAAAACAGTAGCAAAATTATGATCTTCAGAAGTCGGTGTAATACCTTTTAAAATATTTGATCGTGTCTACCCGGTGAAAAAGTTTGTTTGGGTAATTTCCGGTTTTCTTATCATTTCATTTAAGACCCAGGGAGGAAAACTGCCGACGTTTCTCTCTGCCAATCAGAGGGCTTGACTACTCGATGTATATCTAATTTTCTATCTATCTATCTATCTATCTATATCTATCTATCTATCTGTCTGTCTATCAACCGTAGTGGAGGAAAATAATTGCAAGCTAACAATTCTTCCATCATTACATGAATGACTTGGCATAGGTTCGTGAGAGGAGATAAAAAAAAAAAAAAAAAAGTAGGGGGGGGGGGGGGGGGGAGGGGGGGGGATGAAGGAAATGAGAATGAAAAATCAGGGAAATTTATATTTCAAATATGAACTCTTTCGCTAGCAGCCGGTGAGGACCATCGTAAGCCATCGTGAAGACAGAACTATTTATATGCCTGCTCCGTGGCCTTTCGTCCGCTGGATCGGACTCATCAGCGAGGCGTGGTACACACACACACACACACACACACACACACACACACACACATATATATATATATATATATATATATATATATAGATATTTAGAGAGAGTAGAGGCGCGTGTGTGTGTGTGTGTGTGTGTGTGTGTGTGTGTGTGTGTGTGTGTGTGTGTGTGTGTGTGACAGAGACAGGCACACACACACACACACTGACTGACTGACAGGCAGAGAGGTTGCGGGATTCGTTCAGTTCTATTACCTTCCTCAGCGTCCACGCGTTACCAGACCTCGGGCGGTGATCTCAGTGCAGTGCCAGTCTTCCGGGGGTATGATAAAGCCAAACCCTTTAAAACATCGTGTACACTTAACGCACGTAAAGAACCTTCTGCATCTAGGGACTTGTTTGCAGTGAAAGTTTGTACGTAAAATTCACTTTGCCATGCAAACAAGCACATAAACCTAGGCGTATATCTCAACCAATAATTTCTTTTAGTGTATGGGTCCCGGATGTTAAAATCTTGTTTCCAATCCGCGCATCGCGGCTGCTTCTTAATTAACAAGGTCAAACTAAATGTTCGTGGTTCACGCTCGGCTGTTGACAACATAATCCCAGAGTTTCTTCAAATCGGACAAACCCAAAATCCCTTCAAAGTCTGCCCGGCCTGGGCGCTCTTTCCTTTCTTGACGGAGAAAAGAGAAGACAACTCCTGCGCCCCCACACTGCAGGCACACTGTATCAGTGAAAATTTTCATCGAGTTTTATTCAGTTAAGGTTAGGCTTGGGTTACATTGGGCTTTATAGGTGGGTGAGACCTGCGCAGAGTAATGACAGGGTAAATTAGGGATATATATATTTCGGAGCTGGAGAGTCTTCACGTTGTTGTATGGAAGCAACAATCTCAAATGCTGAAGCTTTGTGTGACATATCCAGGCATGCGAATCTACTAAACAGCTCTATGTCGCGAGCACTCACCATTAGCATTTCTGAAAAAAAAAAAATCTTACAGTTCTTTACACCTAAGGGGAAGGGAGGCTGCTCACGTCTTCCAAATTCTTGTGAAAGTTGGGTTCGGGAGGAGGGATGTGCCTGGAGGGAACTCCCGAATTCCTTTTTTTTTTTTTTAAGCAGAGACGGGGGAAAGACAGGGTGCGGAGTGTACCATAAGATTCCGTTCATGTTTTCATTTCATCCTAAGGAGCAAACTGGAGCACTCTGATGCAACCTGAACTCACCAACTATCGTTCAGCAAGACAACAACGATGTCATGAGTTAAAAGAGTGTGGGAATATATTTTTTTCCCCTCTTCTTTTTTCTTGGCTGTTCAGTAGGCTCATCTCTTTGGCTTCAAAAAGAGAGAAGGTGAGAAGAAGAAAGGGGAGGGGGTGTTTGCATTGGGGGTGGGCAGTGCTCCCCACCCCCTCACTCCGCACCCATAGTTTCGACGCCATTTCTCAGGTCAGTCATTTGGGCTCGGTGTATCGTGCTTAAGGTCGACTGCTTTCGATTCGTGCGTCTGTCAAACTGACCGTGCCACTTTGGTCCAGCTAGTGTGATCGTCTGTCAAACTGACCGTGCCACTTCGGTCCAGCTAGTGTGATCGTCTGTCAAAAGTGACCGTGCCACTTCGGTCCAGCTAGTGTGATCGTCTGTCAAAGTGACCGTGCCACTTCGGTCCAGCTAGTGTGATCGTCTGTCAAAGTGACCGTGCCACTTCGGTCCAGCTAGTGTGATCGTCTGTCAAAGTGACCGTGCCACTTCGGTCCAGCTAGTGTGATCGTCTGTCAAAGTGACCGTGCCACTTCGGTCCAGCTAGTGTGATCGTCTGTCAAAGTGACCGTGCCACTTCGGTCCAGCTAGTGTGATCGTCTGTCAAAGTGACCGTGCCACTTCGGTCCAGCTAGTGTGATCGTCTGTCAAAGTGACCGTGCCACTTTGGTCCAGCTAGTGTGATCGTCTGTCAAAGTGACCGTGCCACTTTGGTCCAGCTAGTGTGATCGTTTGTCACATATGGGCTCTGAGACAGAAATGCCGATCTCACGGCAACCGAGGTCACACAACTGCATGTGTGTGTGTGTGTGTGTGTGTGTGTGTGTGTGTGTGTGTGTGTGTGTGTGTGTGTGTGTGCATGAGTGTATGTTTATAATTGTATGATTGTGTGCGTATGTTTGTGTGTGTGTGTGTGTGTGTGTGTGTGTGTGTGTGTGTGTGTGTGTTTATAATTGTATGATTGTGTGCGTGTATGTGTGTGTGTGTGTTTATAATTGTATGATTGTGTGCGTATGTTTGTGTGTGTGTGTGTGTGTGTGTGTGTGTGTGTGTGTGTGTGTGTGTGCACGCGCGCGCGCACGCGCATTGAGTCTTTCATTTTATGGAACTGACAGGTGAATTGTGGATGAGCCTTCGTGAATATAATTTGAGATTTCACAATTGGCAAGTGCCTGAATTTTCACTGTGGGTTTGGATTTGGACATAGTTTTGGTCTGAACACGTTCCCAGACATTATGGATTTTCTGCAATAGTCCAGGTTTTACACTTGATTTAACATGCTGTTGATGACTGCATTCATCACCTGACGTGATTGCACGTTGTGCATTTTACTGTTGAACCTCAGCGTGCAAATAGCAGTTTTTGTTGTCATTTCTTGTTACAAGAAACAACTTTTTTTGCAGCTACTGTTCATATGTAAATATGGTTTTCCCTTTTTTCCGGATTTAGTTCTGTATAATTCCCCCCCCCCCCCCCCCCCCCCCCCCCCCTTTCCCAACTCCACCAGGGACAACACCATGAATAAATCTTTTAACACGTGTGTGTGTGTGTGTGTGTGTGTGTGTGTGTGTGTGTGTGTAATGACAATAATAATAATAATAATAATAATGATAATAATAATAATAGTTGTAGCGGTAATAGTAGTAATAGTAACAGCCACATGAAACTGATAACAAGGATGATAATGAGGAGGGTGGAAATAAGATTGCAAGCAAACACATACATTATTTTTGTTTGCAACTTCGATTGTTTCTTAACGCTTTTATGAAGTAGTGTGACAATCATACTCATAATAGTGATAACAACAACAATAATAATAACAACAATGATAATGATGATAATAATGAAAGTAATTAAGAACGAGTAGAGGGGTGGGCAGAGGAGAAATTAACGTGGAGGTGGAGGGGAGGAGGAAAAGGGAGTGGCTATGTGGCGAAGGGGGGGGGGGGGGGGGGGGGGGGGTCTTCCATAAAGGGAAGTAATTCATGACGAACTGCATGGTCCCACGGAAATATGTGGTCATCCACCAAAGTCGGACGATCCTTCGCTCACTGGGTCCTGGTTTTACTCTAAACTTGCACTAGATCTTTCAACTTTGTTGTGCGATCATTTATCTTAAAGTTTGTTGTTTTTATTTGTTTGTTTTGTTTTGTTTTGGGGGTGTTTTTGTTTTTTCTTGTTTTTGTTTGTTTGTCATCATCAAGGTCATTGCACTGCGTCTTGCGAAATTATCGAAAACGTGGGAAATATTCGGTCTTCAAGAAAAGTTGAACACACAAACACACACACACAATCTTTTTTTGTTGTTGTTGCTGTTTTTTGTTTGTTTCGTTTCGTTTTTACATAAACAATCAATGAAAAACATATCTATACCCACAAACAATACAGTTCGAAACAGTCATATGGGGAAAATACACGCTGCAAAATTGGACAGTGTGAATGATATTCATTGCTTAATCGCAAGATAGCCGAAAAAAAAAAAGAAAAAAAGAATAGCTGGCATGTCATAAACTGCTGTCAGATAAAAATGTTATAAATAAATAGAGTTTCCCTGGGCAAAGACATGAATATGGTTCACAAAGGCAGAAGGAAAAAAAAACAGTAGATGACAGCAAAGAAATGCTGAAGTATATGAATAATTAATCAAAGCCAAAGTCGCAGAGAGGGTCAAAAAAAAAAAAGAGGAAGCTATAGATACAGAACTTCCAGACGGCTATTCATGTTCAAGGAGCCCTTCAGCATCCTGACAAAGAAACCATCCTGACAAAGAAATAACAAAGGCAGTTTCTACCTATACACAGCAGTTAAGCACATGGTAACTGAAATTACTGACATCCGCAAGGCCGACAAAATCAGACAACACTGTGCGGAGATCCACAACCATTTGTTTGATTTTTTACACTCTCAACTTTTTTTTTTTAATGTTAATGT
This sequence comes from Conus betulinus, assembly GCA_016801955.1. Taxonomy (NCBI): domain Eukaryota; kingdom Metazoa; phylum Mollusca; class Gastropoda; order Neogastropoda; family Conidae; genus Conus; species Conus betulinus. The sequence continues at coordinate 60,745 of JADBJO010002485.1, forward strand.
AATGCAATTTTTTATTTAAAAAAAAAAACCAACACAATTGAAAAAGCAATAAGACTGAAAGCACTGCAGAACAGGCAGTTAGCGTGTACTGTCTCACTACCATATATTGTCAGATCCCCCCCCCCCCCCCAAAAAAAAAAAAAAAAAAAACCAACCAACCAGACAACAGACCAAAAAAAAAATTGGCATTACAATTGGTGGCCATAAAAAAAGAATACAGTGTCAAATATTTTTCTTGAACAAAGATAGGAGAATAGGACCAAAGGGACTGAAAAGTGTTAGACTACTGTGAAGAAAGAAACAAAACAAAGAGCAGAGCTGAAGAGAATGAGTGAAAAGCGGAAAATCATCGGCTCTAATCCTCAAGAGGGTTTGTTCTGAAAGAGCCCCAAGCAAATCCACCCAGGGAGTGCATGCATATGTACTGTGTGCGAGTTACCACCTCATGCACAAATAAGAACATGGATCCTTACTTTATTGATGTGTGGATCTTTTGCCATAAACTTAAGTCAAACGAAGTAACGAGTTCCATTGAGCCATAAACTGGCTTTCTTAGGTATCTGTGTGGCATCTTGAACAATCACTTCACTTCCACACTAAACAACAGCACCTTCAAAAAACAACACACACACACACACACACACACACACACACACACACACAACAGCACATTTCTTTTTGTGTCTTCCTTTATTGGTGGGTTTTTCACAGGACATACATCATTGCACGGCTGCCAGAAACAAAATATGGCCACAAAAAACACATATATATACCAACTCAAAGCAGCGCACGAATGGACAACAATTTCTACCATTCCTAATGAGAAAGACAATACAAACATTTTCCCTGCACCCAACAACTGTCCCATCAATTAAGTAAGAGACAATGATCAAGTCATGTTACTGATAAACCAGCTGAGCCAGAATTCCTGTGGAGCCGATAGCAAACTTAAAAGAGCCCAGCAGCTCTGCATATACAAATAAGTTTTCATCATTACAGCCCAACTGACCTTACCGCAGCAGCCTTTTCAACACTGTCAAACACAGGCAGGGGGAAAAAAACATCACATAACAAGTCAGACTGTCAACAGCAAAAATGTATCACAAAAAAAAAGAAAAACAAAACAATTGAAAGCATGTCATGACATGGTGGCAAGACAACTAACATCTTACAAGTTAGTGTATATTCTGGTCAGTGTGTTCAATTTTCACCCCCTAATTTCCACATTACAACAACAGCACACAACATCAACAACAGAAGATCATAAATTGCTATCTATTCTTTTTTTAATTAATGTATAAGAATTTCTGGAACAAATACATGGGAATGGTCCACAACGAAAGAAATAAACAGTAAAAAAAAAAAAAAAAAAAAAAAAAAAAATTAAAAAATAAAAGTATTGTTTCTGCTGGACAAACTAGACAAACAGATTACGGGACTAGTTGTCTAGTTTGTCCCAACGGAACCAATACTACTTCTTTTTGAAATCTACTTCGATTTCCTCCGTGTTCAGTCACCTCGCATTGAAAAGTAAAAACAAAAACAAAAACAGTAAGGCAGAGTCAAAGAGAACAACAACAGAAATCCCAAACTAGCTGCACCCTTCCGGAGGGCAGGGTAGTGGTTTGTGCTTAAAGAGCCCCCCCCCCCCCCCCCCCCCCCCCAAGTGCATCCCCATGGGAAGCATGAGCAGATAACCGAATCACTGAACAGGGCTCCTGGTGTGATTGTCTACCATAACAACCTGCCAGGTCCTAAGTCTGGTACCGGTGCTGCATGAAATGTTTGCCAGCTGCTGACTACTGGCACCAAACAGGGGTTTAACTTACCTCCCTTTCTCTGAATTATGACCACTGTGATGGAGATAACATCCACCTGGTCAACACAGATGCAGGGTTCTGTGTGTGTGTGTGTGTGTGTGTGTGTGTGTGTGTGTGTGCACGCACACGCACGTACGTGTGTGTGTACGTGTGTGTGTCGTGTGTGTGTGTGTATATATATATATAGAGAGAGAGAGAGAGAGATATGATACAACATCAGATTCCAACACTAACTTTCCACTTTCTTTGTAGTTAAGTACCATAATCTGTGAGCAAAACATTTTTTTTTTCACAGGCTCTTTCCAGTTTTGTTCCAATTCTTAAAAAAACACAGCAGAGGTTTCGATGAAAACTCCTGCGCACCCTTCAAACAAAGGAGAACGACCTCAACATGGGAGACACTCACCCCCCGTCTCTCGCTGCCACCTAGCGATTATCATGGTCAGTAGGGGGGATAAGTCCTCACTGCCCTGCATTGCCACAACACACACACACACACACACACACACACACACACACACACACACAAAAAACATAAACAAAACTGGTACTACTGAATCTGACTTGACCACAGTGAAAGTGCTTGTCCTCTAATGGGTGGTCCACACTAACCTGACACTGACAGTTCCACGTGGACTGCTTCTGTCAGCACCACATCTGTGGATGCGGTTGTGGAGAGGGAAAGAGGAGGGGGGGGGGGGGGAGCTAAACAGGGGGGGGAGGGAGGAGGGGGGGGGAGGGGAGGGGGGGTGGAGGAGGAGGAGGAGGGGGAAGGAAGGGGGAGTAGGAACGGGGTGGAAAGCAAAGCTGTTTTGTGAAGACACTGCAGAGTTTGTGTGAACTAACCAAAAAAAAATATTTGTGAATCACTGGGAAAGCCATCTTAAACACAAAGTTAAAAAGAAAAAAAAAACTTTTAACAATAAGAGTAACAATCACAAAAATGATAAAAATACTGGTAGCATTAACAATAACTATCATGATAACAATAATAGCATTAACAAGAACGATAGCAACAAGAACAATGATAATAATAATAATAATCAACATCATATAAAAACAATAACTGTAATAGCAGTAGTAACAATAATCATAATAATGACAATAAACACTATCATAAACAACAAAAGCAATAACGATAATTATTAGAAGAGCACTAGGAGAGCTTAGACCTTCAACCAGCATTTAATGGATCCAGGATCTCCGCCAAAATGCGAGCCCCCTCCCTCCCTCCCTCAACACCACACCTCCCCCTCCCCCACTCCCTCCCCCTACTGCTGAAAAAAAAGGTATGTTTACAGTAAAAATGCACATTTTTTTTTTTTTCAAAATAAAACCATATGTTTAAAACCAAAACAAGCAGAAAAGGTCCACTGTCGGCAAGTCAGTTCTAGCGTGAAAACATATGTCCTCTTGCCTGGAAAAGTAATTGGTAATGAGGACTGCTGAAAAGTACACCTGGCTTTTTTTTTTTTTTTCTTTTTTTTTTTTTTTTTTTTTTTTTTTTTTTTTTTTTTCCCCCTTTGATACTAAAAATACAGAATGTCAACTTTCATATCACTGCAAAGTTTTAATATTCCATATATTCATGTTCATTGCTAATGTGTTGTAAACTGCTGAACCGATTCAGGATCTGCCATCTGATCTGGATCCATGCTTAAAAAAAAATGGGTTTGTCTATCGTTTCATCTTTCCATCAAAGACTGAATAAAATAGGCTCTGAAGTTTTCACATAATCCTGTTGACAGACAGACAAACAAACAAAACAAACAAACAACAGACACAGGTGAAAACCATAAACTCCTGGGTGGACAAAAGTAACGGTACAACTCTCCAGAAAACCTGGACGGCATACAGCACTGGCCGGGGAGCCTCTAACCTCTGAGAGCGGGGCTTGAAATGAAAGCACTGGCTTTTTTCTTTTTTCTTGTTAAGGTGGATCTGAGTGATCACCAGCTTTGGAAGTGTCTTCAGTTTGATTTTGGATATGTCATTTTCTTCCAATATGGATTTGATAGGAGAAGTGCTGTACAATTTTCTTTCACGGTGGATTTGAGTGGATTGGTGCTGTCTGAATTTGTGGGGATAATGGCTTTACAGTTTTGATCACAAGTTTTTCAGAGGATAATGACTTGATAAACGCAATTTCTCTACGGTGGATGTAAGAGAATAGTGGCCCGATAATTTTCTAGAGAACCAATTTCAGAGGACATTGACTTAACAGCAACTTTAATGGGACGATAAATGTAAAAATCTGTGAGCATTTTCAATTTATAATCTTTATGACAGGACAATGCTTTTTTCTTCTTTTTTTTTTTTACCTTCCTTCATGATTTTGAGAGAAAAAATGGCTTTCTGATTGTTGTCTTCAGAAGTCTGGATGAGAGTGTGACAGGGTTATACTTTTCCATGTACCTGTAAGAACATCAACATACTTCAATACCATCAAACAGATTTAAATATCTTTTCCATGTTTATCAGTCAAATACCTTAATTACTTTAAAAAAAAAAAAAAACAACCAATACTGGATTTATCAATGACATCAAATATACAGTTATCTTTAGTTGTATCACAAATGACATTAACACATTGACAACATTTTCAACGGACAATATCCAGACTTGTGCTCTTTCATGGAAAGTGCTGTTCATAAGCAGCAATCTAATCTACAGTTTTGTATGTGATAAGAAGGGATGATGAAAGAAACCCACACAACATTATAATGACAACCAGCACAACTAACTATCATGGTCAGTTTGATTCCCTTCTATTCAACACAAACTGGCCACTTTGAGACCATCAAAACATAGAGACACATGTCATGCACGGGAATGTGTTTCATTGATTTGTTCTTTAAACCCAGATTTATTGCACCTTCGAATTCTGTGCCTTATGTTGATACTCTTTTTCTTCTATGCAGGCAGTGCTTTCAAAAAAAACAAAAATGTTGACATCACTGCACATATTGTCAAAAGCCAAACCAACTGTGGCGACTGTACCACAGATAACAACACAGGACAAAATCCTTGCGATATCCCAGTCTGTCATGATGACTTAAACATGCAGACAAATGCATCCACCTGCCCACAGCACTTTGAATGATAGTCACATGGACCATACAACTCCTGAGCATACTTGACTAGGCCATTAAACTCCTAAAGAAAGACAACTGTGCCACTAAAATGCTGAAAAGACAGTCAACTGGTCAAGCTCCTGAAAAGGGTCAACTGTACCACTTGCCTCAAATAAAAATTTTTTTAATGTCAATTATGCCATTAGGTTCCTACATAAGATGTTCAACTGTGCCATCATGCTCCTACAGCTGATAATCAACTACGTGCATTTAAGATCCTCAGGAAAATATTCCATCATACCATTTATGACAAAAAGACTATAGTCAACTATAAGATCAAGCTCCAAGACATTCTACTGTTCCACAAAGCTTGTAGTCCACAATGCCATCAAATTCCTGAAGAAGATGGTCACCTGTAACACAATGCTCTTAAGAAGTCAGTCAACTATATAACACCCAGTATTTTGATAGGAAGCTCATAAGAAGACAGCCTACCCTTGCCACCAAGCTCTTCCAAAATATTCACTGAACAACACCGATGGTGCCGAATTTGAACTGTATCACCACCATACCGTCCCAAAACAAAGGCAAAATGAAAATTATTGTGGACGTCTGTGGAGTGTTGAGCAGCACAGCCAATGGTCGTGAGTTCCAACAATTCGTGGGGTCTGATTTTCAAAGTTTGAAAACCCTTTCTGCCCATCCAGAAGTCACTTAGCTGACTTCATTCACAGAAGGTTGAGGAGGCAGAAGAAGAGGGTGCTTTCCCTTGGCAGGATAAATCTCTGACAGTTTGTCACCCACACAGCCACTAGGTCACAGGACTTTACCTTTCGTGTAAGCGATTTTTTTCTTCTTCTTTTTTTTTTCTTTTCCTTTTTTTTTTTTTTTTTTTTTTTTCTTTTTTTGCTGTCCCATTCTTTGTGCCATCTCAGTGGCATTGCACCAATGCTGCTCACTCCAACCCCCCCCCCCCCCCCCCCTTCCGCAGCAGCAGCCCAGTCTGATCCATTGCAGCCCCAGTACCAGCATCCACTGGGAGCAGTCAATGTTTCCTCATCAATACCCACCACAGGTGACACTTCACTGCTGCCCAGTCACTTTTGGTGGTGTTCAGTGGCACCTGTTCTGATCCAATATACACGGGACACCACCTACTAAGCCCCCTACTGACGACAATAATTGCTTGGTCATGGAGCAGCATGAGTGAGCTCACCCTCCTGTGGGTGCCAGGCCGTAACTTTTAATGTGGGAGACTTGAATCTTTAATGCTGGTACTGGTATAGCACATCTGGTGGACAGCTGTACCAATCCCGATGTTAAAACTATCACTAGAATCGATTAACAATCATATTCTAAACTATGAAAAGAATTATACAAAAAAAAGCTTTTAAACAGAGCAGGGGGGGGGGGGGAGATGGGGGTGAAGAGTCTCTAGAATGGAAATAAGTGAACGGGTGCAGAAGACAGGAAAGGCAGAAGGTGACCAGAGAGATAAATGAACAAACAAACAAAGCCACAGACAGAGGGAGTGATAGAAATAGGGAAACGTTTGGCACATGCTTTCCAGAGAATAGGGACATGGTGAATACTAAAAGCACCCCAGCATCCCCACAGAAATGAGAGCGAAGGCAAGGAAGGTTCCAAACTGGTATGATCACTATGAAAGGACACATGCAAACAGGTCGTCTGTCGCAGGACTCCTCTGACCTTACACACTTGATAACGGAACCCTTTGACCATGGAAGGTAACTCTGATGACATTCTACCAGCCAATGAAATCTGAATACCTTCATGCTGGTTGCAAATATGGTGAGATTCTGGGGACACTCTCAACGTCTTCGACTGGTTCAAGATATTCTTTGCACAGTTTTCATGCCATCTTTAATTTTGTCCTGCCAGTCACCAATGAATTTAATCCAGATAATCTTACTTGTGTGGATGAGAACATCTGGAGATGTTAAAATGGATGTGATGAAAAATAAGTTTTGAAAATATAATTGTGACAGAATTGTACATTTACTTTGGACAATGATTATTCTAATTCTACACAGTGCTACAACTGCAAAGCTGTTTACAGCACACACAGCAGTACAAACGGAAATGGTTTCTCAAAATCCACATATGTGATTTGCACATGTCCTAAATAACATTTGTCTCTAAATATTCTTGCATTTGATGGAATACCAAATATTCTATATGTACATCATGATATTTGTCACAAAAAAAAATTTTTTTTTACCATTTTAACCTAACTTAATCACCTGTTTGGTCAGATGTGAATGCTAACGGTGTTTGTGAAATGAGCTAGCATCTCAAACACAGACATGGCGAAAGAAAAAAACATTGCGACAATCACATCTGTTCATCATTATTTGTACACATGTGTACAGACACATGTTCCCTCAACGTGTAAACTACAATGACACACTCATTTCGATATCAGCCACACATATCAGTGTTCATTCATAACGACACATGGCAATAATGTACACATTGCACATGACTAAGGAAAGCCAAGTCAGAGATATGCCATTTTTCACACAACTGAAGAAACTTTAACACATGGAATAATAAACAGAACAAAACCCCTGGTGAGAGCTGGACAGCTAAAAGTCTTCAGAGAATGCGTCTCTTCATGGAACTCTTTACACTTTCAGGGGACTGGGGCTACATGAAGGTTATGAATCCTGGGTGCCCTTCTCCTGTCGCCCCCCTTTTTGTCACTGCCTGGATTCGACCTATACCTCCAGGAGGGGAGGGCACCTCTGGGCCAAGTAGCTGGACATCTTACCCACCTAGCAAATCAGACACATTCACATTCTGTGCCCCTTGTTCAGAACTAGATATCTGCACTTTTTTCTGTAACTTCCAAATATTTGGGGCAAGACCATCCCATACTTTAAATTTTTTTTTTTTTAATCTCATTGCTGTTCTTGTGTGGAATGAGGAGGGGGGGGGGGTGGGGGGTGGGGGCATTTCATCATGGAGACGTGCTTTTCCCTGGGTAGCCAGTATGAAGTTGATATCACCAAAACTGTTCTGAGAACTATCACACCAAAAAGACTTCATGTTCATGCCTTGTGGATTAGGATGGTCATGGTCAGTTCAAAGAGAGAGTGTGAGACAGACAGAGAGAGAGAGAGAGAGAGAGGGGGGGGGGGCGTTAAAACACCACCACAACAATGCCCATTCATTCAACAGAACATCACAGATACCCCTTCATCATGTTCATCAAGAAAGACAGGTCAACAACGTCAACAATCGCAACAGATAAATAAATGCGTATACCAACACACAGCAACAGCAGAACAAATGAAAAAACACGATGTCTCCTGTGTCTGCTTGTATGATTTCTTCATCTTGCTTTTCTAAAAGACTTTTTTTTTTTCACACACAAACTTCCCTTCACTTCATTTCTATTCATTACTATAGTAAATACCCGCAGCACAGACATTAAGACTCTGTCCTGATCTGTCTATCGCATCAGTTTGCATGACAATCATTTCACTTATCACCTTCAACCTATCACCCACCCACCCATCCAATCCCTCCCTGCCTCCCTCTGTTCCACAGCATTCTTTCCTCACTCAAAGAAAATCTAGAGTCATGATGGAGGGAGTGAGGGGTGGGTTGAGAGGGTGTGTGTGTGCTTAGTTGCATACACTTGTTTGGTTGACCAGTGAAGGATCTCATCTCTATGGAGGAGAGACTGAATTCCTAGCCAGTGTTAGTGCTGGTGTGACCGACAGTGGTTGGGTTTTAACATGAGAGCTCACCTGATCTGTTTGCGCATTATGGTCTCGCGTGTGTGTGTGTGTGTGTGTGTGTGTGTGTGTGTGTGTGTGTGTGTGTGTGTGTTATCCTTGCGTGCATGCATGCATGTGTGTGGTGTTTTAAATAAACTTCAAACATACATAAACTCCATCTCACAGTCTGTTGTCATCATTCTCATAGCTGTCATCTCCATCTCACAGTCTGTTGTCATCATTCTCACAGCTGTCATCTCCATCTCACAGTCTGTTGTTGTCATCATTCTCACAGGTGTCATCTCCATCTCACAATCTGTTGTCATCATTCTCACAGGTGTCATCTCCATCTCACCGTCTGTTGTCATCATTCTCACAGCTGTCATCTCCATCTCACAGTCTGTTGTCATCATTATCATAGCCGTCATCTCTATCTCACAGTCTGTTGCTGTCATCATTCTCACAGCTGTCATCTCCATCTCACAGTCTGTTGTCATCATTCTCATAGCTGTCATCTCCATCTCACAGTCTGTTGCCATCATTATCACAGCCGTCATCTCCATCTCACAGTCTGTTGCTGTCATCATTCTCACAGTTGTCATCTCCATCTCACCGTCTGTTGTGTCATCATTCTCACAGCTGTCATCTCATCTCAACATCTGTGTTGTCACCATTCTCATCAGCCATCAACTCCACATCATATTTTCTACCAGTTTCACTCAGACAGAGAAAGATAGGGAGGGTTTGGGGGGGGGGGGGGGGGGGGGGGGGGGGATGGTTCTTCAACATCTCTGGGGAGTTTTTTCCTACCATCAGGGATTGATTGCCAGAAAGAAACAACTCTACCATGGCTGGTCTCAAGCGCGGATCAGACACGAGTGCTGGGTAAAGGGGAATCACCACTCCTTTGCTACAGAGACGTCAACAACACAAGACAAGACTTCATCGCTAGATAAAGAAGGGCACTCTAGGCAAGCAGTAGAGAGCGACTGATCCAGAAACATCTGGTGTTGGGTCCCCTGAACAGACATCGAACAGATGGACCATACCCGGACATGGATGGAGCAGAAGCCCCAGAACAGAGGGCTCCAGAGGATGTGAAATGATGGGTGATAGGCGATGACGATGATGAAAATGATATTGATGACAACTATGACGACAGCAACGACAACGACAATGATGATGATAATAACAATGATGATGATAATGATGATGACGATAATGATGATGATGATGATGCCCTTAAGAAACGACCCACTTTGCATTGTAGTGCATTACATTGTTCACCTTTATGCCTCACCACATTTCTCTGTGTAAAGATCAGGGAGAGACAGCAAAGCACTCCACCAAGACCTAACCCCCACCCCCACCCCACCCCTGCCCCCCTCCCAAAATCCACCCCAACACTTCCCCACCTTTCCCCCATACTTCCCACCCCTTGCCTCTATCTGCCTGTGCCCTTGTTCACCTCATCATAGAGGATTTTCCCACACAAACCTACCCAGTGACAACCCTCTCACACAGCCAGGGTGTCTTTCATGTGCACCAAGCACGGGCAGCATACACATCACTTCACATCTCCAAGTAAAAAGGAGACCTCTCAGACTGCAACCTTAACTCCAGAGAGGGAAAGAGAAGAAAAAAATACACTGCGCCATGCCAGGCTGGAACCTCGTACCTGAGACTGTCTGCTTCCAAAGCTTCATCCGCTTGGCTCCCTAGCTATGGGGCATCAGGGGATAAAGGAACATAAGCATGAAAGGGGGTATTCCCCAGAGCCTGTTTCAAGCCTGAGTCCAAGCATTCTGCGGCATTAAGACGTTTGATGTCGTGGCAGCTGAATGTGATTCAAGTGGGAGCAGGGTCTGAACTTCACTTAAAAAAAAAAGAAGCAACAACAGCGTGACACACAACTGCCTGATACTGTTACTTCAAATGGGACCTTGGCATAGAACATCATCAACACCTATCTAGCTGCCCAGCAGGAACACAAGCTGCCAACATTTGCACACTTTTAGTCTGTGACTTTTCCACAATTCACTGCAGTTTCAGGGGGTTTTTTTGTTTGTTTGTTTTCTGTAAAGCAAATCGAGCTTACTTTCTATGTTACTGCCGTTTTCAGCATGCGAAGGGCCACAACTTTTAAGTCGGAAGAGTGCAGATGCTCGCTTGCTTCTCTTTCTTAATACTTGTGCATGGCAGGAATCTCCATGTACCACTGTCATCAACTGAGTCCTATCTATCATAAATGATCATTCATTATCACTGGAGTGCAGCAGTTAACTGAGACTTCCTGATGGGTCTGGTTTGCTTGCTTTGAAAGCAGACCAACAGCACACTTGTACCTCGATAAATCACACAAACTTAAAAAAACATATAATAGCCACATATCATCGGCAAAATCCTGCAATTTTCAGGAAGAAAAAAAAACGCTGATCTTTTCAACCCTTTTTTTTGTGTGTTGTTGTTGTTTTTTTGTGTGTACACAGTCTTCCAAATCCACAGCCGGTCATCAAGTCCTCTCCACAGACCTCCCTATCCCCATATCCCAGCTCCCATCCCCCCCCTCCCCCCATGCACCCCCCCACCCTTCTTTCCATCACCCAGCTCCCCGTTCATATTGCATAGACCCCTACCCTTCTCAAAAACTTCGCATAAATGTCTGCTGCTTTTAAAAATTGTTTCCAATATATATTTAAATATGGAATGTAAATTTTATAAAAATATCACCTCCATCCTTCTATCTCTCTCTCTCTCTCTCTCTCTCTCTCTCTCTCTCTCACGCACGCACACAGCACGTGTGCACACACGCATGCACGCACGCATGCACACACACACACACACACATAGATCAGTAACATATTCAAACAGTAGTAAATTCAAACAATCATCAAATGGAAGTACAATTAATGGAGGCGCCATTCAATGCATGTACCTTCCATTTTGCAAAATCACAACATACACTCCCCCACCCTCCCTACCCACCCTCCCCCCCCCCCCCCCCCCCCCCCCCCCCCCCCCCCCCTTTATATTTCTCCTTCCCATTCCACTTCCCAACGAACCAGACGAACGTCAATCAACAACATGAGTCAAGAAATGAACACCAGTCAACAGTCTAAACCACATAACAATGAAACAAAACCTTCCAAATTCCATCCAGTCGACCACTGGTTCAACAACTTGTTATAATGCTGGTTGAAAAGCAACGCTACAAAATCTTGTTTCCTCCCTTCCTTCCCGTAATACAGACTCTCTTGCTTACTTCTTTTTGCTTCACAGATACAGAGAGAAAAGAGGGAGATAGAGGAGTCATCACATACACACAGGAGGGAAAAGTTTGCATCCTTAAAACGTTATATACTGAAAAAGAAAAAAAAAAATGATACATAATTAATGACACTAAGTTATGACAAACTTTCAAAAAAGTTAAGGTGTATAAGACTAGTCTATGATGATAATGTGAGCTGTTCCCCTTAATCCATCAGTGGCAGGGAAGGGACACCGCAGCATGGACAACTCGCGTCCACTCTGGTCAGTGTGTATAATTTTCACTTCCAAGTCGCCTGCTTACAAGGAAACAAAACTTGTGTGGCATACACTGTAACAAGAAGAGAAAAAAAATCAGACAAGAGTTTCCAGAACAAAAACTGGAAAACAGTCCAGAAAAAGTGGACTAATAGCATGTAATGGTGATGAAAAACAAAAATTAAAAGAAACAGACTCAAAGACAGTAATGGAGAAGAGGAATTTACCAGCACAGAACTGTAATAGAGAAGAGGAATTTACCAGCACAGAACTGTAATAGAGAAGAGGAATTTACCAGGAAGAGGAGTTTACCAGCACAGAACTGTAATAGAGAAGAGGAATTTACCAGCACAGAACTGTAATAGAGAAGAGGAATTTACCAGCACACAGAACTGTAATAGAGAAGAGGAGTTTACCAGCACAGAACCGTAATAGAGAAGAGGAGTTTACCAGCACAGAACTGTAACAGAGAAGAGGAATTTACCAGCACAGAACTGTAATAGAGAAGAGGAATTTACCAGCATAGAACTTCTTGAAGCAGCAGAGCTCTCTGCACCAAAGAGACCCTGCCATTCCCATAGAAACCTCCAGCAGAAAGGAATCTTCTATTATGCTGAGACTTTGACACACGTGTACCTCTATCATGTTGAGACTTTGATGCACATGTACCTAGTTCTTCCCTGCCATGGGTTTCCTGACGCGGTCACATGCCCACCTGCCGTGGATTTCCTGATGCAGTCACATGCTCACCAGCAGTGCTTTTCGCTGCCTCATGATGCAAGATAAAAAAAAAAAAAACTTTTGCAAAACTTTTAACCAAGCTGAGAAATGACAGCACATGCAAATTAGCTTTGAAACTTTTTTCTTGAAAAGGAAAAAAAAAAAATGTCGGACAGGAAAAAGCAAAAAAACAGCATGCTGCGCACGTATTTGAGAACAAAGCGGCGAGTCTAGTGCTAATCCTTTGTCAAGCAAGTCTACAATTTCAAATGTTGTGGAAAGCAAAGGCAACACACACTTCACACTTTCTCAGCCATATCAATAACCAGTAATATCCTTGCCTACTTCTGTCCACATTAAGCACAGTCAAATCATTTCACCTTTTATTCTGTTTTCTTTTCTGCCAGGTCTCACCACATCCAACTTAAGTCAAATAATTTCACATTTAGTACGCATGAGATCAAAGACCAGCCTGCATCCACACAAGACAAGATGCCATTGCTATCAAAACAAAAATATCTATTTGTGACCTTTGACCATCATATGCACAATGGAAAATAGGGTTGGTTTCTGTACTGATTTTTCCTTCTGTCTCTGTTCGACAACAATGAAAGATAATTTTCTTCATCTGTCAAATGAGTGTATTTATGCATTTACAGCACACATGCACATACATACACACGTGTACACATGCACACAAACACACACACGCACACATGCGTACGCACGTGTGCACGTAATATACAGATTATTTACATATGATGATTTTGGACATCTCAAAACACACACACACACACACACACACACACACACACACACACATGCATGCATGCATGCATGCATACACACAATATACACATACAAAACACAACAAATATACACATATCAAAATAATGAGATTGTTTCAGTGAAATACTTTCGGATTTTTCAACACTATATCTGATCATTTTTTTCACTTGTTTTTCTTATCTACAGATTTTGCTTTAAAAATCCCAATATTTACTTACAGCACAAAAACAATGAAAGTTATTGCTCACAAACATTCTTGGCCTCCAAAATTGATTACACCCACCAATTTCAACTTTCCAAAGCACATTAATCTACTTCTTAACACAAAACATATGCACAAATATGCCACTGGAATGATTCTTTACATACAAGCACTATCCACGCAATGTTAATTATATCTCATGTAATCATGGTTACTTTTTGTGTGCCACTGTAAACAACTCAAGCCAGTTCATGACAGTTATCATACGTCTCCAACAACATTCAAATCAGCATCTGCTCACTCTACTTCTTCACTGCATCCAATGTAACGCACTCCAGTAAGCATTTTTCTTTAAAAAAAAAAAAAAAAAAAAAAAAACAGTAATCTTTACCCATGAGACAAAATCAGTATGACAAACCCCCCATTTTGGTTCTATGCATTTTGTCAATTGTTTTCATCAAATCCTTTTTTTTTTCTGAAAAAAAAAAAAAACAGAAAAATTTTCAAATCAATGTGAAAGCTTCACAAGAAGTTTTAGTCTGGCTTATAGATGCAGATGTGATCATCACAATGAATTTCAGCCTTGAACTCCTCCAATAACTGCTTACCAGAAACACTTTCAGACAGAATGAAAATAGTTTACAGCAAACAATCACCCCTCACAGGCAGAATCTGGTCACTACTCAACCACAGCTGTCACTGTTGTTTGGGGGGGGGGGGGGTTTGTTTGTTTGTTTGTTTGTTTGTTTGTTTATTACAAGTTGTCTTGCTGTAGAAGTTCTCAAGGTTGAAACGCATCACTTCAATATTGTGATGTGTCACTGTCTTGCCTGTAGAAGTTCTCAAGGTTGAAACGCATCACTTCAATACTGTGATGTGTCATTGTCTTGCCTGTAGAAGTTCTCAAGGTTGAGATGCATCACTTTAATACTGTGACGTGTTGTTCACTTTGTTTGGTGATCTAGTACTCCTACTCTATTCATCTGCTTCAACTCACCTATATCATAATGGTAAGTTTGATTCGTGTCTTGGTCTTGTAGCCTTTGCTTCCACTCTTCAATATAATCAAGTGCTCGTTCAATTCCTTTCGGTTGACTTGCTTGAACGTCTGTAAGTAGTCACTCGGCTTTCAACCTGATTCAGTACAAGCTTTAAAATTAAACCCCAGCCAATCATATACAGCCCTTTTCAGGGCTGTCACTGCACACAGGAGGCACAGAAACGTCCTGTCCTCGGCAGTGCAAAAACAGCAACAATAAACACAACTGTTTACAAAATTGTTCACATTAACCTCATTAACATGAGTAATCTGCTAACAGTCTTAACTCTTTCTATGTTAAGTACTGCATATGCGGTCCAAAGCTTTGGAATTCTTCTCCGAAGTGGGCAAACCTTTTGTACAACACTACTTGTTGCAGACAGCTCCTGCATACTAATTAAGAGTGCAGGTGTACTGGTATTTAGGCATTGCAAGCTGAATGCTCGCTAGCAGACGCTTTTCACACCACGTCACTGGTCTGCTACTCTGTCAGGCACTCATGATGAAAGAAACGCTACAAATCACAGTTACAATGTGACTGAAGCCCTTGAATTGTTGCAAACAGTTGAATAATTTCAGGGCATAAAACCAGTTAATGTAAATGTTTTGTTCATAGGGTGTGTACCACCCCTATTTTTGCATGACACACAAATTTTCATTTTCTTTGTCATGCATACTGCATATATTTTTGATGATTTAAAAAAAAAAAATATATATATATATATATAAATGGTCAGGTTCTGCAGGGAGGAAGGGGAGATAACAGCCAGTATAGAATGAGTTAAGGCAGGTGAAACTAGGCTGTGCTGATGACATCCTGTTCCCCCTTGATTTTTCACCCCAAGTTTAACGCATTAAAAAGTGGAAAGTTACTGACCCCCCCCCAAAAAAAAAATCAAATGCAAACAAACAAAAAATGCATTACCACACAGGCAAACAGGATTCTGCACAATGGATAGCTATCACCCATACTGGGCAAAGCCATCACTTTTATCAATCAAGTTCTCAGATCACAAGAAGAAAACTGGCATGTTACACATTGTCACAAGTGAAAAATCTGCTGTAAATTTCACAAGCAACGACACGCCACGAAAGCAGAAAAACAGTGGATGATGGGAAACTGAAAACAAACAAATCCCAGACAGGGTCAAAGTGAGACACAGACAAAGGGAAATAACTAGCACAGCACTTCCTGAAGCAAGGGACAGAATCTGTAACCAAAAGAACCCCCACAGGGTCCCCACGGGGCACCTGAGTTTTTCAAACACCATCAATTTACATATATCCGCAGATATATGTCTGTGCTGGTTGCCTTTTTTTTTTTTTTTATTTAGTTCTCTGAACCCTTGCTTTTCAACCTGACGTAAAAAAATATCAATTTCACATGCTGAGTCCTATCCACATAAGTTTCATATCCACCAAATTAGACAGGAAATGAATGAGGCCAGAATTCGTCCATTTTCATTCAGGGTTTTTTACACCCATATAAACTTCTTTCATTCCCTCTTCATCACCGCTGATCACTTTCGAACCACAATGGTGTGGGACTATCCATTCAAAGAAAGCCTGTTGAGGAGTAAGGGTGACAGAAACAGAATCCTTAATGAACAGCAGACAGAGGCATTGGCATGCCGGCTGAGTGGCTTTGAACATGAACACACTCCTGCATAGGAACAGAGATCTTGGACACAGAGGATGCGTAACTCTTTCCCTTGATATGAGGAATTCTGCTAGAGTTATCTTTCATGGGTGCATGTTTAAAATTTGAATTAAAAAATATATATATATTTTACATATACATATACAAACATGTGTGTGTGTGCGAGCGCGCGCGCGTGCGTGTGCACAATATACTAAATTCATGTTTTTTTATTAATATATTTTGCATATCTGCGTACAGGAAGAGCAAAGAATGTGCCTCACAGTCAGCGTACGACCATAGGTGAACTCACACAAATTACACACGCAGAGAAAACTATGCAGGTCAGCGATGCTTGACTAAACTGACCTATGATATCAGAGGGCTATATAAACAAAGTGTGACCGAGCATGATCACATAGAGACATCACTTAGGCTCCCATTTCCATCATTTTGGTAATGCATGTGTTAGAGTTGTCTACCTCCCCGTACTACATCGCTGATGGAAAATGAACATCAACATCATTTCAATAAGTTTTTAAACAGGTATTTAAAAGAACTACATCAGTTTTAAAATGTATTTCAACTTTGCAACCTCACATTGCAACAAACCATTTCTCAAAAAGCTTTCTCTTCTTCTTCTTTTTTTTTTTCCTCAGTCAGATTTCAGAATTCAATGCTGAATAAATTCATGCCGTGATTGTAATATACCTACACGGATTGGGATTCAGCTCAAATAGGTTTGTTTTGTTTTGTTTTGTTTTGCTCCTCCCCCTCCTATTTCTATCTCTCTCTCTCTCTCTCTCTCTCTCATTGGATAATGTTCCTCTCTCTCTCTCCAGCTGGATAATGTTAAGAAAAAAACAGTTTAAAACCACTTTCGATCACGCACAACAAAATTTCTCATCTGTGCATACTTCCCACAGACTTCGCAATACATTCTTCACTCACTGAAGTAACACATCCCTGAAAAAAGCCAACAAAAATATTCCGTGGCAAAAAAAGTTCTAAGGTTAAGATGTTTTTCATGTTAAAATGAACAACTACCCAACAAATAAGCACCAAAAAAACCCAACTCATTCATATTGCAATAAACTGATGTCTGCCGACTGGCTCAAACTGTCTGTCAAATCACATCACACATCACAAAGTGTTTTTAAGTATACACAGCCCAAGGTCACATTGCAAGTGACCTTGGGAAAGGGTCCCAACTGACAAGGTCATGGTCACATGAGCGGCAAAACTTCAGCCCTGAGGTCAAATCACTCACAAGGTCCCACACAAGATCACGGTCAGCCAGAGACAGCCTTCCCTTGTGGCAGGACAAAGCAACCCATACTCGGCTGGTGTCAAGGTCGGGGCAACAGTCGACCTTGGAACTGAGGGTCGGCGATCTCTGGGAAAAGACTCTCCAGCAACATGTCTATGGAGGAGTAGATGAAATGTCTGTGGACATAGCAACAGATCTATGGTGGAGAAACACAAAAATGTATTTTGTTGTAACTACTTGTCTGAGTGAAATATAATGTTTGTGGACATTGTAACATATCTATGGTGAAGTACAGAAAATATGTATCTGTGTGCATAACTACTTGCCTGAGTGAAATATAATGATTGTGGGCACTGCAACATGATACGGTGGAATACAATGTCTGTGAACATAGTATCATGTCCATGGTAAAGTACACAAAATATTTGTGAACACACAGCAACATGCTGAGGTGAAGTTCAACATCTGCTGACATTTTTACATGTCTATAGAAATGTACAAAATCTTTGTGCAAAATAAATCGGATCAAGCTCGATCATGCTGGGTACGCAATCCATCTTGCTCAGTTTATCACAATCCAGTCTCTAGTCGGTTTTGAAAAAAAAAAAAAAAAAAAAACAAACCTTGAAACATAATTCAATGAGTAAATGGCCCACATAAGCAAACACCATTGCTGACTGGACAATCATTCTCCATTCCTGTGCTTCGGCTGTTGTTGCTAGGCAGTAGTAAGTAAACCACCCTGCTATGAACTGAGATGAGAGGAAAACATATAAGTCTGTCTGGACCACAGACTGATAATTAGCCATGGTAATGTTGCTTATAGCCCAGCCAACCACAAAGGGACATATATGTGAACTAGCCACCAAGGCAGACAAGAAACTGAACAACAGTAAATAATTTCATCAAAGGACAGTCAAAGAGAGTGTGGCAAAAACAGGGAAACTACTAGCACACAGAAAACCCAAAGGACATAATTTTGGTATGGAAAGAATCATGACTGGGAGCTGAAAACCCAAAGGGGCTAATTTTGGTATAGAAAGAATCATGACTGGGAGTTTCTGTGTTCCTCAACATGTTGCACAACTTTGTAGTTTAACCATATCTAACATGAGAGGAAAGCTTTACATTAAAAAATGAAACTGTTTGGCAGCTAAGCATACATTCTACTGTGCATTAACTATGGTTGGCAATCACATAAACAAACACTTGCACATAGACAACAGTGCACAAAGTCATGCATGCACACAATTGGTGAGCACAAGCATTCACACACACACACACACACACACACACACACACACACACACACACGCGCGCGCGCGCGCGCGCGCGCACGCACACACACACACACACACACACACACACAGAGAACTGACTTATTTAGCTGGGAGAACTGCAGAGATTCCAGAACCACCTCTACACCAGCCTCCAAACTGTCAGCCCCCAGAGCCGTTGTCAACACCCCTGCAGGAAAGAAACCTGTCTTTTGAGGAAAGCAGCTAGACAGCCAAATCAACGGTAAACAGCATGTGACGTGTATGAGTGTTACATCATTTACATGCGAATGATATATTATAACACAGTACCATAGCAGTGAGCAGATCATTTATATAAGAAGAGACATTTGATTAGGTATTTCTAAAGGCAGCATTCTTTTATTAAAATTCACCCTGTTTATCTTGAACAAACTCCATTTTTCTGTACATCATATGTAGTCTGTATCATCTGTCTTTCTTCTGTTTTCTCTTTCTTTTATTCAATCTACCTGTCACCTACTCTGTGTATCATCTATTCTTTTTTTTTTTTTTTTTAATTATCATGTCTATCTTTCTTTCAACCCTTTATATTTTCTTTATTTTATTCTATCTTTCTGTCTTACATTCGTGTTCTATATCATTCTTTTTCTTCTGTTTATTTTGGATATCTTTCTTTTATTCTATGAATCTTTCTTCCTTTATTTCATGTTCGTCTCCTTTTCTTTACTCTTTCAATAGTTCTGTCCTTTCTTTCTTTCTTTTCTTCGTTCCATCGTTAATTTAAATGTCTTACTTTCTTTTGTTATTCAATCTATCTTTTCTTCATTCTAGTTTCATTCATTTACATTCTTCTATCTTCCTTTGCTTAACTATATGGCTTTGTGACTATCTTCCTTTATTTTGTATCAATTATCGCAGCTTTTTGTACTCCCAGTTTTTATAGAACAGGGAGTATTTTACAATGGGAACAAAGAAATGCTGTCTGTGTGTCTGTCTGTATGTCTGTGTCTGTCCATGGTCAATATGTGTTCCACTCACTCAAGACAAAACTTCAGGGCCAATCTTTCTGAAAATTTGAATGTTCATTATGGATCACTGACGATGCCCAATGTTTTATTTTACCAGAATAGCCGTTACTAACGGCTATAACGGCCCAAAACGGTTTTTTCTTCTTTATGGAATATCTCAGAAAGTACTTGGCCGGTGATGAAATACATTATGACGCACGTTTTTATTGTGACACTTTTTTCATTGTGATGCATGTTTGATTGTGACGTTTTTTTTACACACGTATTCAAGATAAACTGGGAGTACGTTTATATGCTTTGCATCTTGTTTTATTCTTTTTCCCTTTCTTTATTTTGTCTTCCTTTTATTCTATTTTTCTAACTGTTATAACACACACATGCTCATACTCTCTCTTTCACACACACACACACACACACACACACACACACACACACACACACTAACACATACTACTCTCTCCCTCTCTCTGTCACACACACACACACACACACACACACACACACACACACACACACACACACAGTCTCCCCACTCTCTCTCTCTCTCTCTCTCTCTCTCTCTCTCTCTCACACACACACACACACACACACACAGTCTCCCCACTCTCTCTCTCTCTCTCTCTCTCTCTCTCTCTCTCTCTCTCTCACACACACACACACACACACACACACACACACACACACACACACACACACACACCAGGCCATGGCCTCACCAGGGAAGAAGTCCACCAACAAACGCTTGGCGACTGCCCTCGTGGCCACCTTCTCCTCCTCCGACTTGTTGTCCTGCTGGGCAGAGAACAAGGTGCCGCCCCGGCCACACCGTCTCCCGCAGCAATCGGATGTAGTACAGGCATCGCTCCTCCGTCGTCAGACTGCTCACCGTTTCTCTGACCCACCTGCCCAGACAGCAGGCGACATGTCCTCTTTCTTTCTTTGCTCAGGGCTCATACTCAAAAAAAAAAGACAATATTTATGAGTAACACTAAAAAAAAAAAAACACTTGTGTATAAATGTACCTTCATTTCAGGGTTGGGGCTATCTGCTTCACTCAACCAAGAATTTTTTAAAGGCCTGATCTTTTTTAATTTAAAGAAAATTAAGTGTGTTTTCAAAATTGCTTTGCTGTTGACTAATTTCTTCTGTCTTTCTCTCTTTCGTCTTCCCTTGCACACAGTACCTTACATTATGGTTGGCCCAAAACATGCCATTTTCTTTCATTTCAATGGGGTAAGGACCAGCACCTGTCATCGGCAAGACTGTCGATTCTGGTGCAGGGAAAGGCTTCGATCTTTTTTTTTGGTGTGTGTGTGTGTGTGCTCTCACCGTGAGATTCTAAAGAGTCTTTGGGATCCCTTTGGTCTGCAATGATTCAAAGCATTTCTTTGTGAAGACACTACTTTCTCTGTGCGTACTTTGGGGGGAGGAAACAGTCACCTCAGAGACCCAACCACTGGCACACAACCTACAGAACTAGAGAAACCTATTCCACTGTTCTTCATGTGGTACCCAATTAACCCCCGCAGTTAATAAGAGAGAAGACCTGTATGCATGTTCTTTCTTTGGGGGTATAAAACGACATTCAAAACACATCCAACCCCAACAGGAGCACAAGGTCGACTCACCTGTCCAAGGTGCC
>JADBJO010002485.1:90000-95000 GCA_016801955.1 Conus betulinus
GCAAGTGGTCCTCTGATCAGGTGCGCCCACTGGCCCTGTATCAATCAGCTATTATCAGACCACTGCAAAGGATCATTTTCATATTCTTAACAGGCCTACAGTCCCAGGCCTCAGCGGCAAATGACAAATCTTTCAGGCAGCAGTGCGCTGCATCATCTGTTTACATACATTTGAATGTTGTTAAGTTCTAGTCATCATGGGCTCTAACTGTACAACGGTGAGGGTAATATTGCTTATAGCCCAGCCGACCCCAAAGGGACATATCAGAGCTGTCACTGCATTCAAGTCAACTCACAAGTTATCAAAAATAAATTTTTAAAAATTTGAAAAAAAAGAAAAAAAAGAAAATTCACATAGCCCTACAAAATATACCTTCTAAAAAATACACCAGGGTTTTTCTTTAAAATCTTTTCCTCCATAAAATCTTAGATCTGATGAATCAATGTTAATCTCTTTCAGAAATTCAAACCTCACATCGGTAGGATATCTCCGAACAAGGTTTTCGTGGAGTCTGCTGTAAAGTGTTTATGTCTCACATCATGCAAGTCCCAACACTCTGAATACTAGCTTCATAAGTGAAACACACACAGCTGCAGACCATTTTAACACAACAAGAAAAATAATCAGCAAGGCTGATTCTTTTCTCTTTTTTTTCTTTCCTTTTTAATGGGCACACATAACGAACAAAAAATTCCACTGGCATTTGGTATCGTCACAACTAAATCAGCCTTTTTTAACCAACAACGCAGTGCAGTGTGAATTTTTTTTAAGTCCTTATTTCATGGTGTTAGCTATTTCAGTTATGTGTGCCTAACGCCTATTAACCATTTTGACTAATACAGGTTATTTTCTTTAAAGGGTATTAATTCCACCAGACAATACAGACAAACAGACTGCAGGACAAAAAAACAATTCACTTTGACCTCTTGGGTCTTCTTCAGGCAAAAATAAACAACATCTAGGACAATGAAAACAAACAACAACGGGCAACCACTTTTCTTCTCATATCTGGCGCAAAATGGGCGTTGTAATCTGCTTGTCTGTATCGTCTGGTGGAACTAATACCTTTTTTCTTTCTTCAAAATTTGCTTCATTTTCCACCCTCAGTCACCTCGTTTTGATACTAATACAGGTAAAGCCACAATGTCAGTAGGTAAAGGCCAACCCAGCGGGTCCAAGGTTACTTCTTCAAATTTAGAAACCAAATAAACCACACAGAAAAAAAAACAAGGGGATCTCTTTACGCTGGCTGCCACTTTCGGCAAAGGTTGAATTAAAACTACCCACACCCACTTTGTCATGTTTCATTTCATGCTGCCTTTAGTTTCGTTATTCTGATAAATAAAGGTTTCATATCGACTCCGCCCCAACATCAAACCCCCCCCCCCCCCCCCCCCCCCCCCCCCCCCCATCCCACATCCCACTCGCTCTCAGATATTTCATTCGATATCACACTATTCTGCAGAAGCTTCGTGTGTTTAGCAACCATCACGACCCCCTCCCTCCTCCTCCTTCCTCACCCCTCTTCCCCTCCACTCTATCCCCCTCCCTCTCCACCAACTCCCCTCCCACCCTTTCTCCCTGCCCCTCCCTGCCCTTGCTCTCACAACTGTTTACCCCCTTTACATGACGAAAGACAATGACAGGACATGATCAATCAAATAAAAATCTGTACATATTCTGTGATTTAAAAAAAAACAAACAAAAAACTGTCAACACTAATTTGTTCATTCTTGTCCAATCTAGAAGCGAGTAATGCATAGTTCTGCGTAAACGGTTTCATTACATGCCCATTATACAGACAATATTGAATACATCATCATTATGACAACAGCCTCTGCATGTCAAGTCATATTGTACACAGCCCGTCACGTGAAAATGGATGAACTTTGTGTCCATCAAACTATGCTAATTTTTTAAGTACTGTATAATGGGGAAGGGGGGGTGACGACCTTGCCAGATTTTTCTTCTGGATTTTTTTTTTTAACTCTTCTTCACATGTGTAAGTGTGGGCGTGGGGGGGTGGGGGGTGGGAGTGTGGAAGTGGGGGTGACACTAGGTATTTCTTGCCCTGTTTGTATTCATATTTAGTTCATTAACATGCATAAATTCGTTCTTAACACCTCTACCACAATTTGACGGCAATGCTCTGTTCATCCGCTGTAATTCAAAAAGTCTCAATGCTTGTCACATTGTAACAGGTTCTTTGTTTCCCCGATCATTTCTCTGGCAAATCAGACATGTGCGTTTGAGGCTGGATGAGACAACCTTCTTTACAAGGGAGAAAAAAAGGGCGGGGGGAAAAAATTGTTCATTCTGTCACAGTTTTCGCCTTACACACATGCGCTTGAACGTGTGCTCATATACATATATGTGTACACACACACACACACACACACACACACACACACACACACACATACACTGCGCGCGCGCACACACACACACACACACACACACACACACACACACACACACACACACACACACACTGTGCGCGCGCACACACACACACACACACACACACACACACACACACACACACATATACGAGTTGTTCTCAGAAGCGGGTGGCTTGCATTTTTTTTCTGAAATCAGTGTATAATTGTCAACTATGCATCTTTTAGGCGTTGTTTGTCTTCAATACATGAAGAATTGATCCAACATTGGTATTTCTGTTACCATAAATTGAACATTAACACCAAAACACTGGCCAAAAGAACCCAAAGTGGATTTGCGCTATGTAGATGCTCACAATGAATAGATCATTTTGGAGACTCTGAAACAGTGAACAAATACAAACTTAAACAGCTGTCAGTGTTTCTTTGAGCAAAATGAAACAACTGTCAGTGCTTTTCCCTAAATTTGCACGGAACACATTATTAGACAGACGAGCACACTAACAAAACGCTGGCATATCAAACATATGTGTAACAGCTTCCAACAACTGGATTCCATTTCCCCTAACAATCTTGATTGCTTCATGTACAAGCTGGTCAACATTATTGCTGCATGTCCACATACTGAAGAGGAATACAGACCCACTACACAGGGAACAATTCATTCATATTTTCCATTTCCTGTCACTGTTTATACAATCAGTTTGCTGTAACTAGCATTCATCCCCCCCCCCCCCCACCCCCACCCCCCAGCCCCATCCCTCCCTCCACCCCTTTTGTACTGCCTGTTCTTATAGAACAGGGAGTACTTTACAATGGGAATGAAGAAATGCTGTGTTTGTGTGTGTGTGTGTCTGTCTGTCCGTCTGTCTGTCCGTGGTCAAAATGTGTTCCACTCGCTCCAGAAAAAAAAACTACTGGGCCAAGCCAATCTTTCTAAAAATTTGTAAATATGTTCAATATGGGTCATGGATGATGCCCGATGTGTTATTTTACCATTATGGCCATTACTAACGGCCGTAATGGCCAATAAAGGTTTTCATTCTTTATGGAATATCTTGGAAAGTACTTGGCCGATCTCTCTGAAAATTTGTTGACATGTTGATTATGGGTCTTGGGTGATGCCCAATGTTGTTATTTTACCGTTATAGCCATTACTAATGGCTATAACAGCCCATAGCAGTTTTTCTTCTGTATAGAATATCTCAGAAAGTACTTGGCCGATCTTTCTGAAAATCTGTAGGTATGTTCATTTGGTGTCACGGATCACGCCCTATGTGTAATTTTACCATTATAGCTGTCACCAATTGGTCATAACGGCCCATAACGGTTTTCCTTCTTTATGGAATATATCAGAAAGTACTTGGCCAATCTTTCCGAAAATGTGTAGGCATGTTCATTATAGGCCATGGATGATGCCCGATGTGTTATTTTACCGTTATAGCCATTACTAACAGCTATAACAGCCTGTAATGGTTTTTCTTCTTTATAGAATATCTCAGAAAATACTTGGCCGATCTTTCTGAAAATTTGTAGGTATGTTCATTATGGGCCACGGATTATGCCCGATGTGTTATTTTACCATTATAGCTGTCACTAATGGCCATAACGGCCCATGACGATTTTCCTTCTTTATGGGAATATCTCAGAAAGTACTTAGCCGATCTTTCTGGAAATTTGTAGGGATGCTCATTATGGGTCATGGATCATGCCTGATGTTTTATTTTACTGTTATAGCCATTACTAATGGCTATAATGGCTCATAACAGTTCTCTTCTTTATGGAAAATCTCAGAAGTACCTTGCTGATCTTTCTGAAAATTTGTTGGTGTGTTCATTATGAATCACAGATAATGGCCGATGTTAACAGAATAGCTGTTACTAACAGCTATAACAGCCCAAAACGGTTTTTCCTCTGTATGGAATATCTCACGTGCATTCAAGATAAACTGGGAGTACGTTTATATGCTTTACATCTTGTTTTTTTTCTGTGTTGACAAATGAAACAAACACTGGAGTTACCATGGTGAACAGAATCATTAGATCCAATTTTAGATCACTGCACTCTGAGTTGGGGGGGGGGGGGGGGGGGGGGGGGGCTGGAATAGCTCAGTTGGTAGAACGCCGGACTCATAATCTTGGGGTTGCCAGTTCACATCTCCGCCTTCGTTTTGGCACAGGGGAATTTTTCCCTCGGCATTAACATTGGTTCTGACTCCATTCCGCATACAGTCCTTCGAATGAGACTATAAACCAAGGTTCCATTTGTGAACACACGCACAGCATCTTGCACACATGTAAAATCCCATCACCAATTTTTGGAGAAGAAGGCCAGTATGGCGGTTGGTGTGGATGACACGTTACACATAGCATGCACCTTCCCCTAAGTTGGAGTACTGCTGCTTAATGGTGGGAAAAAAAATGGACATACACACAACTGTCACAATAATCAACATGATGATTGTGGACACTAAAAGAAAGAAGAAGAAGAGTTCATTCCAGAATATCGCCTTTTGTCTTCCACTGACTTTGATGGCATCGCAACGGTTAGATCTGCACAGGATTGGACACTCTAGCTTAAAGCGCAGACCTAATTATCTAT
>JADBJO010002485.1:105000-110000 GCA_016801955.1 Conus betulinus
ACTCCTTTCCTAAAAACACCCCTTCCGTATTAAGACTATCTCCCTTCTCTATTAAGACTCCTTCACTTTTAGTATACAGACTCCTTCCCTATTAAGACTCCTTCCCATCTCTATATACACTCCTTTCCTTTAACGACTCCCCACTGAAACCTTTTCTTACCTATACATACTCCTTCCTCACAGAGACTCTGGCTCTTCCCAACATAGACTTCCTGCTCTTCCCTATGGAGACTCCTAACTTTAATTATAGAGACTGCTTCCCTTCCCTACAAAGACTGCTTCCCTTCCCTATATAGACTGCTTCCGTTCCCTATAAAGACCACTTCCCTTCACTATACAGACTGCTTCCCTTCCCTATAAAGACTGCTTCCCTTCACTATATAGACTGTTTCCCTTCCCTATAAAGACTGCTTCCTTTCCCTATAAAGACTGCTTCCCTTCACACTATATAGACTGCTTCCTTCACTATATAGACTGCTTCCCTTCCCTATAAAGACTGCTTCCCTTTCCTATAAAGACTGATTCCCTTAATTATATAGACTCTTTCCCTTCTCTATAAAGACTGATTCCCTTCACTATATAGACTCCTTCCCCTATGTAGACCCCTTCCCTTCCCTACAGAGACTGCTTCCCTTCCCTATACAGAATGCTTCCCTTCCCTATACAGACTGCTTCCCTTCACTATGTAGTCACCTTCCCTTCTCAATGGAGACTCCTTCCCTTAACTATATAGGCTCCTTCCTTTCCCTATAGAGACTGCTTCCTTCACTATGTAGACTCCTTCCCTTCCCTATGAAGACTGCTTCCCTTCACTATGTAGACTCCTTCCTTTCCCTATGAAGACTGCTTCCCTTCACAATGTAGACTCCTTCCTTTCCCTATGAAGACTGCTTCCCTTCACAATGTAGACTCCTTCCCTTCCCTATGGAGACTGCTTCCCTCCCTATATAGACATCTTCCCCTCCCCCTGTACAGACTGCTTCCCTCAACTATGTAGACTCCTTCCCTTCCCTATAAAGACTGCTTCCCTTCCCTATACTGACTCCTTACCTTCCCTATAGACTGCTTCCCTTCCCTATATTGACTCCTTCCCTTCCCTATAGACTGCTTCCCTTCCTTATATTGACTCCTTCCCTTCCCTATAGAGAATGCTTCTCTTAACTATATAGGTAATGTTGCTTATAGCCCAGCCGACCTTAACTATATAGACCCCATCCCATCCAAATAAAGACTCTTCCCTTCACTTTATTGACTCTTTCCTTCTCTATAGTGACTGCTTCCCGTAACTATATAGACTCCCTTCCTTCCCTATAGAGACTCCTTCCCTTAACTGTAATGACTCCTTCCCTTCCCTATAGAGATTGGTTCCCATTGCTAGACTCCTTCCCGTACCTTTACAAATAAACTCCTTCCTTCCTCATAAAAACACATTCCCTTCTGTATGAAGACTACTTTTTCTTCCCTAGAAACACTCCTTCTTCAGAAAGACTGCTTCCCTTCCCTGTGAACGCTACATCCCTTCCCTATGAACACTCCTTCCCTTCCCTAAGAACACTCCTTCCCTTCCCTATGAACACTACACCCCTTCCCCATCAAGACACCTTCTTCTCCTAGTAGAAGACTGCTTCCCTTCCCTATGAACACTACATCCCTTCCCCATCAAGACACCTTCTTCTCCTTGAAGAAGACTGCTTCCCTTCCTATGAACACTACATCCCTTCCCCATCAAGACACCTTCTTCTCCTTGAAGAAGACTGCTTCCCTAAAGACAGTCCTTCCCTTCCCTACACTCCCGACCTACGGCTCCTTTCTTTCCTAGACTTTCTTTTAGAAAATATTTTTCTGTTTTGTCTACACCTTGCTTTTTTTTTATCTCTTTGTTTATACTACACTTAAACATTCAAACTCACTCTCAGACACACACACACACACACACACACACACACACACACACACACACACACACTTTCTATAAATGCTTGACTTTCTGTTTGTCAGTCGATATTGGATTTAATGTTGCCTTTCTATTTGCCTACACTTTAAAGATTCGACTTTCTCTTTGTCGATCAAAACTGGATTTCAGCTTGCTTTTCTACTCGTCTATCTCTACTAGTAGACCCATAGCATGAGGGAAGTAGAGGGCACTGAACTGCTGGTGTCCAGGGCACAGCATTATGGACGATGGAGCCCATCCCTCTTCTACTGCCAGCCTAATCTTTCCTGAGCTGATTCAGGAAGAAGGTCTGTCCGATCGCAAAGCGTCTAGCACTTGCAGCGCTGAAAAGTGAACGCAATGACGACGGACTGTCAATGCCAAGATGGCCACATCCAACTCCTGTTTATGATCAGTTTCAAAGCGAGGTGACTGAAGGTGGACGCAGGAAGCAAATTTTGAAAATAAACGTTATTTATCGTTTCCGCAAGACAATCCAGCTAGTGTTTTGTCCTGTGTGATCTTTCTCCTGGATTGTCTTGCAGAAACAATAACGTTTATTTTTCACATTTTCTGTTTATAATGTTGTGACGATAAACAGCATATATCAATGATCTGTAGGTCATTCCCATCATCCAAAAAACAACCCGTTACCATTCCAAGACCTGAAACAGACTGTCTTGCGAAAACAATAGCATTTACTTTTTAAAATTTCCTGTTTATGATGCTGCGATGATAGATGGCATATATATCAATGGTCAGTAGGTCAAACCTATCCAACGAAAGCAGTTCTGTGCCCTTTCCAAGACTTCAAACCCATACCTCAATCTGATAGACGGTGAACTGAGCGTTGCTGCGGAACTCCTGACAGGTCATGGTGGAAGGGATGGAGATATCCTGGAAAATCAACGAGCTGTCTGGAGGCGTGGCAAAGGGTCCCTCCTCCTCCCCGCCCACCCCAAGACACTCTGCCTCCTCCCCCTCCTCCACGTCATCCCCGCTGGTGAGAAAGAGCCCCTGCTCCTTCGTGTCAGTCGGGGTCTTCATGTCGGGCTCTCCGGACATCTCCATGTAGGAGGAGACGCTGAGGGTCTGACCGCGGTGCGAGGAATCGGCGCTCGTGTCCGACGGTGACGGCGACGATTTGGGCGGTCTATAGCTGTCCTCGGTGTCTGTGCCCTCGGCGCTGACCTGAACGCTGGGCACGCTGACAGACACTGGGTGGTCTGAGGATGCTGGAAAGAGCGACTGATCAGTGCCAGGAAGTCATGCCTTGAAGAACTGTTAGTGAGTAACACTTTGATTGTGGTCTTGAATATTGCTTACTGACATTACCATGTCATCATTAACATCACTATCATCAACCTCATCCTTTCTTAATCATCATCATCATCATCATCATCATCATCGATATCATTATCACCACAACACCCCCATTTTGATTGTTGTTACTATTATTACAGATACAAAGGCAACTGAAACAAACTGCAGCGTTACCGAAACACGACGAAAAAGCAGAAAGAGCACACAAAACAAAGTGTGAAGTAACGCACTTTAATGAACGACACAAAACAAGACAGAAATTTTCAGCAATAAGCCTTCCTCAGCGACAAGACAATGAAAACAGTACAGACATTAACATGCACAATACTCCCCTTGTGAAGCCAAAGTGGTGAATGAATGTTTAACCACTTTGGCTTCACAAGGGGAGTATTGTGCATGTTAATATCTGTACTGTTTTCATTGTCTTGTCACTGAGGAAGACTTATTGCCGAAAATTTCTTGTCTTGTTTTGTGTCGTTCATTAAAGTGCGTTACTTCACACTTTTTCGTCGTTATTATTACAGATAATCTTTATATTCAGCAGGCGCAGCAATATGCCATGATCACATCATCACCATCATCACCATCATTGTCATCACCATCACTGTCACCACCATCATCATAATGATTATTATCATTGCTAAGACAAATACATTTTTATGCCATCATCCATGTTTTACTTTTTTCTGAGTTTTTTTTTTTTTTTTTTAAAGGGAAAAAAAAAGTTACAAGACATCATTCACTGAATGCCAATAATGGATGTTCAAACTGATTGTAAACTAAATGGACCTATTATGATTTAAATCCAGATTCTAAGTGTTTTCGTTGTAATAGTTGACATCTGCAACAGTAAGTAAATTCACCAAGAATGATCAAGAAGAAACATTTTGATATCTACAAGAAGCACTTGAATTTGGTCACATAATACATGCATACCTACCTACCACCATTTAACTGCACTTGTTTGTGCTGGAAGACAGTGCAAAGGGTCTGAATGTTTATTGCAGAGTTTCATTCTAATGAAACTTAGAATAGCTATCTGCACTCACTGAAAAAAGAGAAAAGCTCTGAATAGTTATCTGCACTCAAAGAGAAAAAAAGACAAAGCTTGGAAAAGTTATCTGCACTCACACAAAAAAAAAAAAAAAAAACAGCAAAGCTTGGAACAGTTATCTGCACTCAAAGGGGGAAAAAAAAGGCAAATCATGGTGTACTTATCTGCACTCATGTCAGAGCAAAAAAAAAGGCAAGCAATAGCAAGTCTTGCACCACAGATGTATTCCAGTCTTCACAGTTCACTATCCAGAGCGTATTCATCTCTTTTCTTTTTTCTTTTTTTTTTTTTTTTTTAGGTGATTAACCATGCTGATCACATCAACAAACAAAAGCTATGTTGAAATACTCATGTCCAGAACTTCAGTCAGGTCTTGTACTGAATACTGTTGATCAAAAAATAGAAATGAAATAAAATTCATTAATAAGAAACGAACCAATCAAGAAACTGTAACTTCAGGAGTAAAATCAATTTAACCAAATAAACTGTACAAAGAAACAAAAAAAGAGGTATGAAAGGTGATGTGTTTTACTGTAAATGTTACGATCAGAACATCTGCTTTCTCTGTGCATCTGTTGAAAGTAAGGACTACAGTACATGAGAAAATTACATCACGTTCATCAGTTATAATTCAAATCAATCCACCACAGAGCAGTTTCTATTAGGTATGTCTGTCTCTTCTTACAGCTG
>JADBJO010002485.1:115000-180000 GCA_016801955.1 Conus betulinus
GACGATTTGGGGAGTAACTCAAACTGGGTCTTGGGTCCATCACTGGACTGGTCTTTGTCCGATACATTCTGTGACCTATCTTCTGCTGGTTTGGATTTTTTGGATTTGAACAGATCCTTGAAGGCTTGCAATTTTGGTTTGATGACTGGGAGATTGGTGGAAACAATTTCTCCGTATATGTGATTGTTTTGTGTGGAAACATTATCAGCATCAGCAGAAAAAGTGTTTTTCTCCAGTTCCAGTTCCTCCTGGCTTTCTTCCGCAACTGGTTCTAAACCACGAGTCTCACTAGTGGTAGACAATTTCCGCATTTGTTCAGAGTCAGTTTCAAGCTTCTCTACGCCAGATTCAGCACCTTCAGCCCTATCTGTTGCTGGTATTTTTTCAGACTTCTGCAACACAGAAAGGCTGCCATTTCCGTCCTTAAGTTGGGCTTCAAGTTTGGGGATACAGTTTCCCGTCACTTCTGGAAAAGACTTTTCTACCTCACTAGAAGTTTGTGCCACTGCTGTGTCATCACAGCTTGATTTTCTTCCAGTGGTTTTCCTGGTGGTCAGATTTTCAGATACCTTGGAGGCTTCAGCTGATGGACTTGAAGCTGAACTAGAATCCTTAGCCACGGCATGATTTGTACATTTCCCTGGAGTTGGACTAGAATCTGCTTTGTTCATATACACTTCTAAGTTTTTATCACATTCAAGACCTTCAGATATAACTGGTGGAATAACTCCTTGTGTCGCAGCGTTTTGAAGTTGCATTCTTTTCACCTCCAGGTCAATCAGTTCTCTAATTGTCTCATCGTTTAGAGAAGGTATCACCATTGTAGGTCAGTTTTATCAACATTTCATATAGTCTGTCAGGTGTGGACAGCATGTCCATAACCGGCAATAAAACATTCATGGACAGGACTTCAATGAAGAACAGCTGAGCACTTTGTGCCGACACAACATCACGAC
This sequence comes from Conus betulinus, assembly GCA_016801955.1. NCBI lineage: Eukaryota > Metazoa > Mollusca > Gastropoda > Neogastropoda > Conidae > Conus > Conus betulinus. Next base: position 115,957 of record JADBJO010002485.1, read on the forward strand.
TGCAGGAACACAGCAAGACCACTTTTGTCAGTGATCGCAGATACTGTTTTTCCGCTTCCTTGTTTTTTTAAAGCAGGGTGGAACTGGAAATTTAATGGAAAAGCTTCGTCTATTGATTGCAACTTTTTTAGGCTAGTCCTTACGTTCTTGTTAACGTTCTGCGGCCCTTTTGTCAGTTTGTCTTGGTCATGAAACATGCTCTTTGCTGTCTGGAATGAAGCGAGATGCTTGCGATAAGCTTGAATGAATTTTGCAGAAGTTTTGTGAGGACCTAGTCTGGATATCCGCTCGACAACATTGTGAAAACCCTTGAACAAAAACTGACGAGCATCTTTCAAAAACTGTGAATTATAGCTAAATGTGTTATACCAAAACTGTACAAAATCACGAATGATGAGTAAGATAATGGAAATCAGTTCCAATCGGATTTTCTTGTGGAAAGTGCTGCCTGAACTACCAGATTCTATGTCGATGTCCAAGTCTGGAATGTGTGAGGAGGCGATGGACTCGCTTCGTTTTCGCAGTTCTTGTGCCTGTGAGTCTGGCACATCTGCATGGAAGAGTCGACGACAAGAAGAAGAAAAAAATGCTCGGCATCTTTCCAGCCTTCCCAAACACTGGGCTAATGGATCCTGAGATGTCAGCCATGCCACTACCAGCGCTCGGTCTGTCAGGTAAGCGACCATCGGCATGGTGACAAGGAATATTACCAGCAGACTCCAATGTTCCGTGAACACCGCTGTGATCGAAGCGACGACCATCAATACCATCAGTTTTGTGTGAGGACGACAACTTCCATTCTAACGGACCTCTGAAAGCTTCCAGTAAAGTCTGCGCACTCTTGACTGATGTGTCCATCGTTGTCTCTGATGCCCTAGAAGCACGCCAACGAAATATGTTCGATGTTTTGGGACTCCACTGTCGTTTTCTCAGGTGACAGCATCCATCTTGAATATGATGTCGGGTTCGCTGATCATGTGACAATCATGTGATTATGCCGCTCAGCATTTCGTGCTGTATGCACAAGAGAGGTTTTTGTTTATTTGTTTTTCTACACAAACTCAAGGACTGAGCCATACACCCGTTTCACGAAGAGTTTCTTTTTTGCTTTTTTTTTTTTTTTGGTAAATTAATTCTATAGGGGCAGGAAACGTTGGCAGCTACTGATCATGACCGGAGAGAAAATGGGAGAAGAGAAGAACAGGTTTAAATGGGCGCAGTGTAGCAGACGACACAAAGAGGGGGGGAGGAGAGGGGCCGTTGTGCTGTGCGACCACTTTCTTTCTTCTTTTTCAACAACGGCAGCCAACATCAATGTACTGACGAATCAGCCGCACTGAACTGAGGAGTTCCGGTTCACACACACACACACACACACACACACTCACACATGCTACTTGGAAAGCGCCGCGATGGGTGCACCTGCTGCCACGCGCAATGCTTTCCTGCACCCAGCAATGCAGTGATACAACATGCTGAAATAAAAAGGAGGGGAAAAAAAAAAAGGGGGGGGGGGGGGGGAGGGGGGAGAGAAAAGAAATCTAGCTTACTCCCACCCATAACTCCATTCTTATGTTTTAAGACTCTCTCTCTCTCTCTCTCTCTCTCTCTCTCTCTCTCTCTCTCTCTCTTAGTTTGGGTTTTGTTGTTGTTGTTCCTTCTGTTTAACACGATGCCATTATTACGTTCATGAATAGTCTGCTTGTCATTGTAGAAATGCTTTACAGTGTTGTTCTGTTGAATCGTCAGTATGAATCATACGTGCTGTAATTAATGTATGCATGACAAGGACAGATTGTAAGACTAGGCTTTGGCCTAAAATTGTCATCCTTGCATGTTCAAGATTAATCAATCAATCAATCAATCTGCAGCAGAAGGAGGTCCGCCCTAGCCTGGCACGGGCCGCCAGAAATCGCACGGTTGTGGCAGGCATGGTGTGCCTCTCCTGATGGGTGGGGGGGGGGGGGGGGGGGGGGGGGGGACGCTTCCTCGTGCGCTTGTGTGACCATGAGGACGCAGTGTCACAGGACACTGAAATGGGATTGGTGAGCGCCACGTCTCTGTTGACTGGAAGTGGCGAGATGCCTCAACCTGATGCATGGCAACGGATCGAACTTGGAGAAGACATTCAGCCTTGCTGTTCTCCCTGGGGCTAGGAGCTGGCCATTTCGCGTCTACAGCGTCTCCTCTTCACTCTCTATCTCGTGAAAGCAGCGCGACACGCTGCTTCTTTTCAAGGCTGTTGATATTGTCCATCTGGAAGTGATGTGATCCAGATGATTCTAGATTCATTGAAACCTTGACGTCCCTCTTGATGAAGCCAGCGTTCTGCTTGCCTTGGTGGCGGTAGTCTCAATGTGGGGTCCCCCACATCAGATCCTTGCCTATGCTGATACCATGGTAACTGACCTGAGTCTCGACTTTCGGCCATGCAGTTTCAGTTCCAGTTTCATCGAAGAGGTGTCACTGCGTGCGGACTTCAGTCCATATACGCTACACCACATCCGCTAAATTTGAGACCACACTGTACATGATTTAAAGCTGATGGATAAATGAATGGATAACTAAATGAGAGAGAATTTAAGAAGAGGGTCTCGTGGCTTCGACGTAACAGATGTCTGACCTACGTATTTGTAGCCTTGACTTAGAACTGGTGTACCGACCGAGTGGTTGTGAACGCTACTCACACGTCACGAGGACAGTTGGAGCGTTGCAGTTAGGTCTGAGGTGAAATAACAGGGAAAAACAGAACTACTGCCCTGCCGAACGAAAGAACAAATTACTGAACGAATATAACGCATTTCAACCTGTTGGTCTTCTTCAAGCAAGACAAATAATTAACGTTCAAGACAATGAAAACCACGGGCGAATAGAAAGTGAAATGATATCTGTCACTGCTACTACCACCAGGTGACGAGTCCCCAGGTCTTTCTGGTGGGATCTGTGTGTGTGTGTGTGTGTGTGTGTGTGTGTGTGTGTTCTGTGTTTGGAATATGATAATGAACGGAATACAACGCTGTACGTAATGTCATGCACAGCTTTTTCAAAGAATTCCTTCTTCTTCACCATTTGATTAGTTTTTCTTCAAATGCGAAAGCAGACGTTTTTGATTCCTTATCATTTAAACCGTTTTTAATTAAATACTCAGTTTTTGTTGTTGTGACAAGTGATAATTGGGTGCACAAAATGAGCAAGATGGTAAATCCTGTTGTTTGGTCTACATTGTGAAAACTGCTTTAGTTCAATGTTGTTGTGGTTAAGGTACATGTATGGTTGTGTGGTTCAGATGGTGGATTTGTCCCGCTCCCCCTCCCCACGCTCCGTCAGAATGTGACGACAACGGTGGGTTGGACATGGGAAGAAACTCTTAGGTGTTCGATTACTTTGGTGGTCGTCTCCCTTGGAGTCTAGATCAATCTCGCCCGCGCGCGTGTGTGTGGTAATGTGTACGAGATAAGATTTGAAGCAGATGAAGTTTCCACTGTTTGTTTAAATATACATATATATATATATATATGTGTGTGTGTGTACATAGTACTATGATTTATGAAGCAGCTCTGAAGCGGCTATTTGCCGTATGTTATTGAGCGAAGAAGCATATATAGAATCCCTAACTGAGCCGTCTGCACAAGTCGTTACTTTTTGATACGTGTTGTCAGCAGTTGTGATATTGGTCCGATGACTGATAGCAGCTGTCAAGGCCAGACAAATGAATCTCATTGTTATGTGTTGTGTGTGACTGGAGACTGAGGTTTCCTTTTCAAGAGGATTTCCTGAGTAGGGAGAGCTTCTTAAGACTAAAATTTCAATTGTTACCAAATGTAAACAAATGGTAAACTGTCCATGACGTGGCCATAGTTTTTGAAACATCTGAAGATGTAACTAGGTTGATTGTTGTGTCGTTAGAAGAAAGTGTAAGCAGATGACTATGTCAGGCTCCTGTCCAACTGTGGTCAATTGCTGTACTTCTCTGGAATGTAATTTTCTTTTCTTTTTTTTCCTAAAGATGTAGGAATCACTTTGGCAGGAAACTGTGAAAAATGAGTACGAGTTGTAAATTTACTCTTGAGGGAAAATGACACGTTTTGTGTGGTGTACTAGGCACAAAATACATAACACAACAAATAGTGTGGATGAGCTGTGTCCTCTGAGGTTGAAGATTTATAGAACTATATTTTAAGGTTAAGGATTTGGCACTTGATGCTGGGTGGCCAGAAATACATGAATGCTAACCACTAATCCATGGCAGCTGGTTCACTGACCACCAGTAAAAAGACAACCTTGGAAGCAGTAACAAGAGCACCTTCCGCTCCCATAGTAGAACAATTATAAGCCCGTTAATGCTTTTGACACCAACTTTCCTTGCACAGACGCAGAATACGGCTCACAGAACAAACTATTCACTTTCATTTACGCACTAGCTGCCTACTGGTATTAATCATTTGTCTTCTGCATCATTCAGTCAAGAATCGGCCACTCAGTTTTCACTCATTCCTTCGATTTTCACAGAAGACTATGCCATGTGTATATACATGTCATCCTTAAAACCACCTAAGCGGCCTTCTCTGACAGAAGTTGTTTAAGAAATGTTAGTTTGTGTTAGTTGATTTCATCTGATGTTGTGGGCAAGCTAAGGCAAGTCGCCTTGCCTTTTCCAATGCGCCTTCTATCTGCATCTGCGCTTGGCCAAGAGGTGCCAGAAGTAGTGCAAGTCACGAGTTATGGGCAGGTACTCATTTGAAAGGGGGCAATGCGTTAATCATTTGTAAATTTATATATATATATATGTCTCCTTGGCTCAATAAGATTTAATTTCGTAAAAACTCCATCTAGAAGGATTACTGACTGAAGATAATTCTTAAGAAAAACCTAATATACAAAGTCAGAAAACCAAAGTTTCAGAGTAAGAAAATGAATTTCAGAGAAAGGTCACACATTAATTTAAACAGGAGAGAAAATGTGTAAAAAAAAAAAGTTTTTTTCAGAAACACACACACCACCCTCTTTCAAAGTATAGGTCACGATTAGAAAAGGTCTGTCCTAAGAGATTTCAGTGCATGCATCTCAATTTCTCTCCTCAAAGAAGCACACCACACAACACAGCGTCAGGTTTCAATACTTTTATTGAGCAACATCTGTACCTTCACAGTGCTTCAGCCTTACCTCTTAGAAAGTCCTCCATCTGACCACTTCATGTTGTGTTCACTTTCTTTCCTAATTCTGTACAGTCTTTCTCTAAAATTCAATATCATGCCTAAAACTGGGAGATGAAAAGGGAAGGGAGTGAGGGAGATTTCCCCCCTGCTTCCTTTCTAATATTCATTTGTTCAAGATGGAGGAAAGATACTGGGAAGAGGCAGTGGGGGTTAAAACTAATGTCTTTGAAGTGAAAGTCTTTATCAGATTTCATCCTGTGACCCCAAAACAAACATTTAGCCATCTCCATTTTGAGTCAACTTCTTCCAGCCTCTTTTATTTTTCTATGCTCATCACTTTATTATGCAGTAGCTATGACTGTGGCATGTTTTTGAACAGCAAACAACTCTCCCTCTTTCCACTCTTCCCTAGCCTCAAAATTTTCTACTCAACCGCTGAATACTGTGAAGGTTGCAAAACCCAGAAATCGCTTGGGAACGCCAAGCAATACACACACGCACAGGCATTTTACACACAAGCTACCAATAAAGCAAACAGAAAGCCTGCATGATGTATAGGGCTGGCAACAATCAACCCAAACGTAACCTCTTGGCAAGGTTTTGCCCACTGAAAAGGGGGATAAGTCATCACTGAAAGCACCACAAGTTATCCTCTGGCTTCTTCACAAGTGTGAGGGTGGACATCAATGCAGGTCTTTGAATAGCATCCAACGTTTCACTTTATTAAGTCATCGACAAGGAGGCAGCCAACCCCCGACTACTCGTCATCGCAAAAACATGTCATTCCCGATAGTTGCTTCAAATGTCAAATTAAAGAGCTCTCTCAGGACTTGCTTTTTCTTTGTTCCCTCTTACTCTCTGTCATTTGGTATAACAGCTTCAAAACTAGAATTAGCAGGCTCTCTCTTTATTCACTTTTTGTCCATTTTTCTCTCTCTCTCTCTCTCTCTCCTTCACTCTCTCTCTTTCTCTTCTCTCTCTGCACATGTACGTCTGTCTGTTTAGTTTCCTCTAAACAGCCTAGTTTTTCATAACCTTTTCAAGGTTATTACAGAGAGATTTCACTCGACTAAAAACAGAATATGTTTTAGAAAACCGATGTCTTTTAAGGAAGAGCTTTTACCTGATGGCTCCACTGTGCTAAGATAGAGATTCCACTGGTCACTTGTTCAATGCCATCGCTGCTGTCACAGGTTCAACCTCCCCCCCCCCACCTCCTCCAGTCCCTATCCCCATGACTGGCAACAACAAAAAACAAAAAGTGCATCACAATTTAAAATGCTACGATTAAAAAAAAAGTAAATCTTAGAAGTACACTCAATATCAACGTCTCATTTTCCGACTGCAAAAAAACGCCTCGCACCTGATATCCGTAACAATAGCAAAAATCATTGTGAAAACCAGGGAACAAACGGTTTTCACATGATGCTCCATCTTACATGCTTGTCATCGCAAGTTAGTCGAGAAACACCTGCTGACGGTTATTTTGCTGATGTCTGGTTATGTTGAACTTTAGTGCCATCCATTACGTCCTATTCCCACACAAATACCAACACAAAGGCCTGATAAACTGTTAATCACGGTAGAAGCTGCTCACCTTATGTTAATCTCAGAACACACACACACACACACACTTCTTACAAAAAGAGAACGAGGGGAGCAGCATACTATCAATATCAAAAAAAAAAAAGGAAACGAAACAAGTATGTTTTCAAAACTTCTCAAGTAAGTAAAATATTTTGAGACCCATTCTTATGAATATCTGAATATCAATCAAGGTAACCAGTAAACACACCGATGCACCCATAGAGTGATCATAAATTTCATTTCCATACAGGTGTGATTTGGCTTCTTCAGCATGAAGACATGGCCTTTGAAGGTGGTTGATAAAGGAAGGGAAAGTAACCACCATTTGCAAAGTTCTTCCAATTTGTACCAACAAATGTTCAAATGATTATTTTTCAGCTCGCATCCAGTGTGACAAGTGACAGTAACAGAGGACAGTCTATTACAATTCAGTGACTCAGACACAGCTGAAAGGATGACAACAGTCCTGACAGCAGTGCGGACTCTGTTGTTCTGTTTGCACTTAACAGACCTATTTACCCTCAGATTGCTTTTGGTACACCTGTCAACGAAAATGAGTGCATTTTCTACAAACAGTGCGTACAAAATTCCAGAGTGCATTTTCTACAAAGAGTGCATACAAAATTCCAAATTTCTTTTAAAAACAGGATGAAGAAGATACGGTCCTTCGTTTTGTTGTCACCTGCCATCCCTTGCACTGACTACAGTAAAACAGGTTCTTCTTGATCCAAATTACTTTCAAACCTGATTCATCAGCATACTTTGAGCATACGCTCATGTTCTCTCATTAAGGTTTTCGACGTTACACGGCATGTTGTCGAAGAAACGGACACTGCAAAACAAGATTTTGCGTGCACAAAATATTATGTCCACTACTAGATTTTCAAACAAAATTCAGCCAGATTTTATTAGCAATCAAGAAGGAAACTTGGTAAGAATTATGCAATTTTACGTTAAAAAGGGAAAAAAAAGATGGTAACACAGGCTCAACAGTACAGGATTAGTCTTATTCATTATCAGCCAACTACATGTTCTTAGGTATTTTCTTTTTTAATCTATCAAATTTGGCAGCATATTTACTTTTCTCAAAAACGAATGCTAAACGACAGAAGATATTTCATCTAAATCTCCTCAAAATTAAAGCATGTTTAGTGCCAACTCTTTTCTACAACACTGGTTATTCTTCATTTTTCTCATGACAGAAGTCCAAACAGAGTGCTAAAAGTTGGGGAAAGTTCTGAAAAAAAAAAAAATTGATAAAGTCATTTTACAGGGCTGAAAAGTCATAGAAAAGTTGATTTTGCCTAGCTCAATCTGGAAGAGTCTTGGAATTTCCCAGGATCCACACCACAACCACAGACTGACAACTAAGTTACTTTTTGCAAGAGCTAAGGATCTTTCAAACAAGCTCTGAAAACTGTGCACCGTCAGTTCAATTCCTAGACTGCCGCATCCTTTACATCAGCTTGACCTAAGAGAGAGCTTTCATGCAGTGATCTCCTTATACAGTACCAAATGCGCATGGAAAACTTGCCACACTGCCGTGCTTTTCTTTGCATCGCTGACTTTTACAAGGCAGATGTTAAGTGTAGATAGAAAGAGAAAACAACTGGGTGAAGCGCTTTTTCGGCCAAGCGTGGAGAATACATGAGCTGGGTAGCACCAGTATCACTCAATGCAAAAACACAGGCTTCCTAGACTACACTGGGTTCTTGATAAGCACCGATTTACAGCAGCAATCTAAATTTCTTGCCAAGTATCATTATCACAGATTACTGACTGGAAGAAAAAAAACACATTTTCACAGAAAAAAACATTTGGGACATGTTATTACCTCTATGATCTTCAAATACTGACTGTGACGAATCTGACAAAGATAAATGATTCCTCGTTCATTTTCATTGTCCTGAGTGTTGTTTATCTTGCCTGAAGAAGGCGTGAGAGGTTGAAACGTGTCATGTTTTGTCTTGTAATTCGTTTGTCCATGCCGTTTGGTGGCAACATTTAAAACACTTTTTCAAATTTAATTGATGAGTTTGGGTCAGTAATCATGCAAACCATGTATGGTATTTGAGTGCTTGGCTGTAAAGATTTGGGTGGCAGAACCAATCACCTTTCCTGAGACAACAAGTGCAGCAGAGGTTTATGCCGAGAGAACACATAAACCCAAAGCACAAACACTGAGATGGATGGGTTGCTACTATTCTGTCTGCCTTACCTTATTCACAGAAATGTCGTGGATCAGTACCAGAGCTTTCGTCCATTTAAAAAAAAAATGTGAGATTGTTTTAGCTTCACAAATTCATGCATCGATAAATCTGTACTTAAAATGATGAACACTATTTTAAGCGTGTGTGTGTGTGTGTGTGTGTGTGTGTGTATGAAGAGGGAGTGGGATCATATGCTTGAATTATGTGTGTGTGTGTGTGTGTGTGTGTGTGTGTGTGTACTTTATTGTTGTGGTAACTAACAATTCGCTAATACAAAGTTGCTGGCAAAGAGTGATCTTGGAAAATTATAATCATGGTCTGGAAAAAGTCTGGAATTTTTCATGCCAAATTTGTGAGAATTCAATATGGTCAACAACAAAAAAAAAAAGTGTCTGAGTACAGCACATGACAGTAATTCTTCAATCAACTTCATCACTATAAAAACAAAAATAAACAATCAGGCATCTCATCTCTCTTTCATCAGATCAAAAAAAAAAAAAAAAAAATCCTGGAATCAGAACAGACAAAAAGCATGGATTCAGGTATGGGATCAACGTGTTGTTGCATGTCGACAGTTTATAAGCTGATAGCCCAAACAATAAGGCAACAAGCATTCATACAATGAAAGAATCCATCTACTGAAACAATAAAGGTAAAAAAAACAGAGATGGAGACAGAACATTACCAACACTTATTTAAGGCATGAAATGATATCCAACAAAATTTTTTTCCAAGCCCTGTTGTGGTGACTGAATAAAAAATGTATCAGAGATTGTTACTTTAAATAAAAATAGTTCAATTCTAATGCCCCGTTTTTTCTTCGCGGTTCTCAGTCACAGTTACCTGAGAGGAGAGGGTCTGTGGGAAGCAGAATGGGGAATCAGTATCAGACAAAATACACATACATGGACTGGCCTCTTTACTTTAGCTGCACTTTTGTCCTACTCCTTATTTCCATTCAACCAACTACAAGACAAGCATCCAAATAAACCAACAAAGCTGCACAAAAATAAAACACTATACATAATATCAATGTCCACAGCAAAAGTGATCTGGACTCGGGAGAAAATGAAGCAAGTAATGGGCCAGAAAACCAATGGCAGTTTTTATATCACCTCTGATATCTTTCAACAGTTGACAAGCTGCATGGCTGTTTATAGCAGAACTACTTTAGGCATTGCAAAGATACTAGAAGATGCCCCAATCAGCAACTGAGCAAGTATTTCAAACACATCTGCAAACCTCTTCACACAATGAAAGAAGCCTGCTCCCACTTCCAGTCATGTAAGCAAGAGATTTCTCCATTTAAATGTGAAAGCGATTTCCATTTCCTCATTACCCGACGACAGCACTCTCATGCTCGATTCAGCCTTTTCACTACACACGCACAGTTCTTTATCAACATCATATCAATAGCTGGTGAAGTCTTCCACAGAGCTTTTCATTTTTGTAGACTGATATTCAACAAGTTGAGGGGCGACTGGAACGCCATGGGTAAAAAATTTTTTTTTTTTCTGTGCTGCTTATTTGGTATGTGACTTAGTCACCACCTGGCACAAAAGTCAGCGCTGGGGGCTGTTTGCCTTAGCACTGCCACAAAATTTGCAGCTCACAGAGGTGGAGAAGTACAGTACAATGTATCACATGGACCAAAACATGTGTTCAAACTGATTCCACAGAAATCAGCTCCAGACAGGTAAAAGAGAACGCACTTATGCACGCACATAGCTTGATTCAGAAACTAATCACAATTAAACAAAAATATTCACTCTATCCAAAAAAAATACTTGTGTTGGCTCTTTTCAGAAATACACTATGGTTAAGAAATGATTTCAGCCGATGCAAGTTCACTCAATAAAGGAACATCTTTTCAGTCATTATCAGGGTATTTTCCAAGAATCATCTCTTTGAGTGTCACATTGTCATAAAATCCCTTGTAAAAGTCCTCACACCTGTCGGATGACGCAATGGCAATCCTTTTTCACCACCGCTCAAATCAGTCCCTGATCAACAACTTCCCCAGGCTGGCTAAGCTGATGAATAGGCTAATCAATCTGAAACAAAGTATGCCATCTGATCTGAAATAAAGTACACTGTTTGATCTGAAACAAAGTATGCCATCTGACCTGAAACAAAAGTCACAGGATCACCCTATGAAATAAAAAGAGATGATATCCAAGCGAAAGTTTTGGTTTACATTTGCATGCCAGGCCTGCATTCTTCTCAATTACTATGCATGTGCGTGAGAGTGTGTGCGAGCGTGTCATTTTGGAGAGCTTACAAGTATGTGTGTCTGCCCATGTGTGCGTTCAGATGAGTGCGTGCACATTTGTGTGCAACCTTTAAGACCAGGCAGTGTACTGAAGCAAGCGTTTGTTTCGAACAATCAAACAACAGCAAAAACGCATGGGGCCAACACAAAACTCCCTAGCAGTATTAAGGGTAGCTCCCCCTTGTGCTTGTCTGGGGGCAACAACCCCAGTTCATGACGACTTTGTAATGGAGTTATGTATTTCATCCACCCCTCCTGCAATACAATCTGCAACGTTTTCTGTAAAATTTTCAAACTTTTTAATGGGGCTTAATTATTCATTAAATTAAACTTTTTAATGCTAAACAAATTTCAAAAGCATTTTTAAGGCTCCACCGAAAAACGTGCAAAAAGAAATCACAAGACAAAACATGACACGTTTCGACCTCTTAGGTATTCTTCAGGCAAAATACCAAACACTCGGGACAATGAAAATGAACAAGCAAACATTTACCTTCATCCAATTTGGAGCAAGATGGGCGTAGGCGTTGCCCACCTTGCACCAAACTGGATGAAGACAAGTGATTGTTCGTTCATCTTTGTTGTCCCGAGCATTGTGTGTCTTGCCTGAAGAAGACCTACGAGGTCAAAATGCACAGTATTTTGTCTTGTGATTCGTTTGTCTACATTTTTCAGAGGAGCCCTATAAATACTTTCTGAAATCTGGGTAGATTACCGCCTGCAGCCACGTCACTTTGCAACTAATTTTAAATTCTAGATTCTGCCAAGGCGGCCATGTGAAAACAATATCTAAAAAAAAAAAAGTCAGTTCTACCACCTTCGAGTCACAGAACTGCTGAATCAGATATCAAACGATATAGTTGTTATCCACAGAAGAAGTACTACTCAAACATGATCTCACATTGTATCAACGTGAAACGCATACTGAGTATTTTGGGAAAAACTTACAATATTAAGCAGGCCTAGCCCTACTGCAAAATCAGCCTAGCTAAAACTGTTCTCAAATCTGACAGTCTACCTAATAATTGTAAGTCAGCAGGCAGCCTCGTTTATAAGCAATTTCAACACAACAGTGTGTGCAGTAGGCCTTGCCCAGTATCCTGTGTGTTTTAAAACACTTGGAATATTTTTTGACAATCATGTTCACTGCCTTACCATTTGCATCACCTTTTTTTGTTTGTTTGTTTAAAAATCCCAGTGTCAACATCACTAACAGCTGTATACCACAAAACATTGTTACCTTCAGCAATTTTTCTCTCAAGTAACATGTTGTATGCAAGAGAAAACCATTTCCCGTGCTGCACGAGGTACTTTGCTTGGAAAGCGTAGGACTGATTCCTGTCACTACGTAAAATTCTGGTTTTGTTGATCTTTTTTTTTTCCTTTTTTTTTTCCTTTTCTTTTTCTTTTAATTTCTGCTGTGTGAGTGCATGTGTGCAGAGTGCATCAATACTCCACATATTATATAACTAGGGGAGGGGGGAGGTAGGGGGGTGAAGAGACAGGGGAAAAAGTTTTGGATTTCTCCTCTGTGCTCGACACATGATGTCCTGTTATTATAAATTCAAAACAAAAAAAAAGAAAAAAAAAAGTTTTGAGGCTTTATCATGATCTCTCGTGGTAACAAGAAATGGAAGAGAAGAAGGGTGAATAGAAAGAGATAACTAAAAGGGACTAATGCTTGATCATACTCCTAAACATTTAAACATGATGTCACATCAACAGCAAACTTCAACCAGAATGGATTTTACATTTGGTCATGTTTACACCTGGAAGGGTTTCATCCAAAAGGGGATAACCACATGATCACAATCTTAAACCTGTAACAGATGTCAACGAAGCAGATTTACAACTCATTACAATCTTTCACTAGTCACAAGACTTCAATCAAAAGGTGATTTCAACCTTATCACAATCTTAATCCAGTGACAAGACTTACAGTAAGTAGATTTCGAAGGAGGGAGGCTTCTTTTTCATACTCTGCCTTCTTTTGCAACTTTTGTTCCTGCAATCAAAAACATTCACAACAGTCAACAACAACAACAACAACAACAACAACAACACATTCTCTGAAGCAGACATGCGAAGGGCTCTGAGAGACAAAGTCTGCCTAACACCATATTTGGGCTGAGAGAAACAGACAAGAACTGGACACAGATACAAGCATGGATTGGATACAGACATACAGTCAGAATGCATGGACAGAGAGAGATAAAACGTCTACAGACAAAGAGACAGACAGGGTTATGAACAGAGAGATACAAGGTCTATGGACAAAGAGATACAGACAGGGTATATGGACAGAGAAATACAGGCTTGTGTATAAACAGGGAAATACAAGGCCTGTGGACAAAGAGATACAGACAAGGTATATGGACAGAGAAATACAGACAGGTGCATGAACAGAGAAATACAAGGTCTATGGACAGAAATACAGACAGAGTGTATGGACAGAAAGATACTTTACAGGGTGTACGGACAAACAGATACAGACTGGGTGTACGGACATAAGGATACAGACAGGGTGCATGGACAGAGATACAGACAGAGTTGGGGGAAGAAGTCACAGACAGGGTGTACAGCAGCGTTACAGATAGGGCGTATGGACCAAGATAAAGACAGACTGTATCAATAGAAATACAGACAGACTGTAAGGACAGAAAGATAAAGACTGGGAGTATGGACCGAGATGCAAACTGGGTGTATGGACAGACAGGGGTGTGTAGACTTAAAAGACACACACACGGTGTCAGACAGCGAGCGTGGACTGAGACATAACAACCAGGGCGTGCGGACCTAAAGAGAAGTAGAGCCATGGTGTATGAGCACAGAGAGAGATAAAGACAAAGCGTGCAGACACAGGTAGACATGGTGTATGGAAACAAGAGAGAAACCGATGACAGCGAGGGGAGGGAGAGACCTGACCTGGTCAACATTCAGTGTCTCCCCACTGTTCTTCCTGGCCTCCAGTGTGGCAATCTCCCTCAGCTTCTTCTCCATCTTTCAGCTTACTCCTCACTTGCATCTGAAAGCAGCCGACATCTCTGGTGGGTTTTTCAGTTGTTGTTTAAATTATACATCAAGCCATCAGCAAAGCTAAAGATGCATTTGAAAATGATGAAGAAGGGAAAGGAGTATTATCAGGTATCTTTATTCACACCAGCATGAACTAACGCTCATTTCCAGTTGCTTTTTAAGGTGCTGACGGACAACCCCAGGTTCTTGTTTCACACGATGCTCATTGTTACCATTTCTTTTTTACTCAGGTTGGCTTATGCATAGGGATCAAGCATACAAGATTTTAAAGCAGTTAGTGAGAACTGAGGTAGAGCGAGAGAGTGAGAAATAGTTCCAGGATAAAAATGTTGTTCTTCAGGTTGTCATTTAGTGGGCCCATGGTTTTTTATGCTCAATAAAGTTTTCATAAATAAACTGAAAATGTTCAACATGCTCACTGAGTGTTGGTGATTTTCACTACTCAAACCATAAGCAAAATGTTTCAAAGTGGACAGAACTTACAGTGAACAGAACATCAAGTGAACTGAAGTGATATCTTTTGGGGAAAGCCAAGGTTCATGCAAGAAATGGACTAGGAAGAAGCAAAGGAGGAGGGATCAGACAACTGGTATTCATATTTTTCAAATGATGTCACAGAAAAGCAATTCCTATTTTAAAAACGCACACACACACACACACACACACAAAGTTTAAAGACTGAAAGGTGGTTCATGGGAGCAACCTCCAGAGTTGATTTTTTTGGAAAAGTCCTAGTGCAGTTTAACCAAACGACCACCTATCTGCCTGTTTGTACCATTTTTCTGTGACCCCTAATATAGTCATCGAGGGTGATGCTATGTTCTGTTTCCATACCGTCTGTAGGGAAAGGACTGAGTGTAAAGACACAGGGATCGGAGTCATTCGCTTCAACCCTTGCTGACCCTAATTCAGTCTGTGCTTTACCAGCAGACAAAGGAACAAAATAAAGATTATTTCTTCACCTCATACCAAACGCAATTGGGAAACAACAAGCAGCGGTGACTGAGAACAATCCATTTAATTTGATTGTGGATGATTCAAAGGACCAGGCACTGCTACAATGAGGAAAAACTACATCATCAGAGCAGACTGTACAGATGAGCCTATGGAAAGTTTCTAACTGAAGTGGCAATGACAACAGTAACCATGATGTGGTGAATCAACGTGGATGTTCATATCTTCACATCAATGCTTGGATCATCAAAGTGTGGTAGAGTGAAGACTGACAGTCACAACATCAACAGAACACAGACCCAACACCTGAACAACCTACATCCACTACTACCGTACCAAAGATGCACACAATGTGAAGCAATTTAGTCTTCCAGATTTTTTTTTTTTTTTTTTAGTATGTTGTTTTGTTTTGGTTTTCTTTGCTTTAAAAAAAACTCCAGTTTTATGAATTCATCTAGTGCTTTATGACAAATGATCCTACAGTCTGGTATGTAATACAAAAACATAACTTGAAAGTTCAAAGGTTCAGAGAATGCCATGCCTTGGAACGTTTGTAAAGATATTGTCCTGTTTGGGTTATTAACGATGATTAAGGATAACATCAGAAGCAGGGAACTTTCAGTAACTGGTTACCACGGGAAAAAAAAACCAACAGAAAACACTGCACCACTACCACCCATGCAACACTAGGTACAAGCATAGCGAAGCAACGTATGACTATTCTCTTTCTGCTTCTCTTGACCTCCAATTTTTCTCAAAAACACACAACCTGACTGAACTCACCTCCGCATCAGCCGGGTCTGTCTCATCACCTGCAAACAAAAAAAAAAGACAATGCGGTCATTCGCATCCAGCCGCTGTCAGTCCCAATACTTGTCAAGTAACACATTCCAGAACTTCACCTTTTCCCACCCTTCGCCTTTCCTGGTCCTCTCTCTCTTATTCTTCTTTCAGTGTACGCAGGCTAATACTCCTGCAGACACTCCCTATATGGACAGGCAAGTATTAATCCCATTTACCCTACAAAGGGAGCAGAGTTTTGTGTGCACGACTGTTTTTTTCATCCCGCCATTAAGGCAGCCATACTCCATCTTCAGGGAAGGTACATGCTATGTGTAACGAGTCATCCATACCAACGGCCAAACTGGCCTTCTCTTCTGAAAGTTGATGACCAGATTTTATGTGTGTGCAAGATGTTATGCGCGCATTCACACACGGAACCTCGGTTTATAGTCTCATTCGAAGGACTGTATGGGAAATGGAGTCAGAACTAATGTTAACTCCAAGGGAAAAATCCTCCTATACCGAAACGGCCCAGCGGAGAGTTGAACCCCCAAAACCCTTGGATTACAAGTATGGTGCTCTACCAACTGAGCTATTCCATCCCCCTGGTCCCCTCTTACAAATACAGAGTGCACATAGGTGCATCAGCTCTCTGTAACGCCATTCAAAAACAATTAAAAAAAAGTAGGAGTGCGGGTGGGGGTGTGTTCTGGAACCACATCTTGGAACTCCTTTCTGCATCGCTTTCCCTTGTTTATGCTCAAATACAATTGTTCTTCAATGTTCGTTCATGACACTGTATCCACATCCAGAAGCTGATAAAAACTAGGTCATGCTAAGGTCACCAAATATTCCCTGAACTTATCACCCCAATTTAAAACAAAATTAAGAAGTTAATGGTAAACATCAAGATTAAAAAGATATAAAAAAATACAATTTTAAAAAAAAAGCCATATGGACAAATGCACTCTACCGAATGGACAACTAATATCAACTCTGGAAAATATGTTCAGCTTTACTGCCTAGCCACTTAGATAACAAAAAGCTGGCTTTCTGTCAATTCTACTACAAGTGAAAAAAAAAGTGTCAATAATTTGCCTCCACAAAGCCAGGTGAATAGGCTACAAAGGAAGAATGACAGTCGACCACAATAAAGCAGGAAAGAGAGAACAACAGAAACAACAACACTGTTAACACAATTTACAGACAGCAAGGATAAAATTCATACTGATACAGCCCTCCAAATCCCTAACTGAAAAGTGCTTCTTCCCCCCCCCCCCCCCCCCCCCCACCCCCCCCCCACCCCCACCTCGCCCACTGAAATAACCCTATAATAAACACTTACAATTCTTAATATGGACCAGTCTTCAAAACTCAAGAACTTGAAATCCAATCCTAGTACCTGCACAACCTTGTCCATCACTCTCTCCTTCATCCCGTCCCAAAACTTACAAAAATCAGGGTGAAATGTGGAAACCACACCCACACCCACATACACACATACACACACACACACACACACACACACACACACACACACACACACACACACACACACACACACACACACACACACACACACACACACACACACAAACACACCAGGAAAAGAGTTCTATACGCACTCTCTCTGACACTGTAGCTGCAGAACGACCCTCCACTTTATCCATTTTTTCCACCCAGCACTCTGCAAAATCCAGTTCATGTCAGTCCCACACCTCTCTGCACTGAACTCTTTACTGACTGCGTTACCTTTTCCTTCCACTGCCACATGGTTATCTAGGAAGAGCTAACCATAAAAAATGTACACATTTCAAACATGTAGCTTTAGTTTTTGGTGAATCAAAACAAAAAAGTGCAAATGATTACGAATGCATGCGAGGACAACTGAGACTGGACAATTAGTACAACTGATTATGCTTGATTTAGAAACCCAGACCATCGACGATGACATAAGTGACAATCAGACAAATGTGACCATAAATGATTTAAATCATCCAATTACAGCAAGTTGAGGTGGATGTGCAGGATCAATGAATCATACAAGCCAGTAACTGTCACTCACTCAAATATCAGCCACACACACACACACACACACACACACACACACACACACACACACACACACACACACACACACAACGTGGACGTCAAACAACATCCACTACACACACACAAAATCTAGAGTAATGTGGGCTTGCAGCATTTTTTAGCAGAATATTTCTTTTTAAAGACCACCCCCATTTGTCAATATTCCAGGAAAATGAAATGTGGCTGTTGGCATGTTTCGCATTTAAACAATAGGGTAGCTTTAGACTTACTGTTTGCTCTACTTTCCAGCCTTGTGCTCGCATGACACCATCCACCCACCCCAAGCCCACCCATCCTATCCCCACATGTCCAGGAAGCAAAGATCAGGGTCCGCCACTCCCCCCAAGCCCACCCATCCTATCCCCCCATGTCCAGGAAGCAAAGATCAGGGTCCGCCCACTCACCCACCCCAAGCCCACCCATCCTATCCCCGCATGTCCAGGAAGCAAAGATCAGGGTCCGCCACCCCACACCACCAAAAGCCCACCCATCCTATCCCCACATGTCCAGGAAGCAAAGATCAGGGTCCGCACCCACCCACCCCAAGCCCACCCATCCTATCCCCACATGTCCAGGAAGCAAAGATCAGGGTCCACCACCCACCCACCCCAAGCCCACCCATCCTATATCCCACATGTCCAGGAAGCAAAGATCAGGGTCCACCACCACCCACCCACCCCAAGCCCACCCATCCTATCCCCGCATGTCCAGGAAGCAAAGATCAGGGTCCGCCACCCACCCACCCCAAGCCCACCCATCCTATCCCCACACATGTCCAGGAAGCAAAGATCAGGGTCCACCACCCACCACCCATCCTATCCCCACATGTCCGGGAAGCAAAGACCAGGTACACCACCCACCCACCCCAAGCCCACCCATCCTATCCCCACATGTCCAGGAAGCACAGACCAGGCTACAAAGCCATTCTATCACCAAACAAAACTTCAAACGAATCAGGACAACACTTGTGGCCAAAAAACACGCACAAACAACTGTTTCAATCACACAAAAATCACAAGTTTTCAGTATGGACTGTAATTCCTTTTTTTCAAAAGTTATAGTAGAAACGGGTAAAAACACCATATAATAAGCAGATCCGCTAGAAATTCAGCAAAAAGACCTGTCTCATCACACTGATCAACTTGGACTAAGCAGATCCAGTAAAATTCAGCAAGCAAAAGGCCTCTCTCACCACCCTGATCAACAGGGAATAAGCAGATCCAGTAAAAATTCAGCCCAAAGACCGCTGCCTCATCATACTGATCAACAGGGATAAACAGATCAGATCCAGTAAAAATTCAGCCAAAAGACCCCTGTCTCATCACGCTGATCAACAAGGAATAAGCAGATCCAGTAAAAATTCAGCCAAAAGACCTCTTTCCTCATCACTGATCAGCAGGGAACATACCGACTGCCCCAGGTTGGAGCCCAGGCTCATGCTGCTGCTGGACCTGGTGGGCCGACTCTGTGGAGAGGCCTGGGCAGGACTCAGTGCAGGACCTGGATCACCTGGACCCTGGCCATAATCCCCCCTGACCAATGGCTCTGTGTCCATGTACCTCCCTGGATCCCTGGTCACCTGGTCATCTTCCTGATCTCTGAAACCCACCATTTAGTCCTGTCATGCATACATTTCTCATTTCTTGGAACGGATCAGTTTTTTTTTTTGTTTTTTTTTTTTTTCATTTTACACATCCAAATGACCCATTCCCTTCCAGTTGTTTCAAATAGTCTATTCCCAGTCTAACTTAAAAAAAAAAAAAAAATCCTTCCAGCCCGTTTGCGGTCTTCCAATCAAAATTCATATGACACAGACTTCTGGGCATCTGTCCCAGCACACAGACCTCTGGGCATCTGTCCTCTATATTTCTCTGTGCTCTACCCAGGGCATCTGTCCTAGACATTCCATAATCTCTGTTATTTTCTCTGTACTCTACCCAGGACATCTGTCCTGGACATTCCCACAATCTGTATTTCTCTGTACTCTACCCTGGGCATCTGTCCTGGATATTCACAACAATCTGTTATTTCACTGTACTCTACCCTGGGCATCTGTCCTGGACATTCAACAATAATCTGTTTTTCTCTGTATTCTACCCAGGGCATCTGTCCTGGACATTCAACAATAATGTTATTTCTCTGTACTCTACCCTGGGCATCTGTCCTGGACATTCAACAATAATCTGTTATTTCTCTGTACTCTACCCAGGACATCTGTCCTGGACATTCCATAATCTGTATTTCTCTGTACTCTACCCAGGGCATCTGTCCCAGACATTCAACAATAATCTGTTATTTCTCTGTACTCTACCTAGGCATCTGTCCTGGACATTCAACAATAATCTGTTATTTCTCTGTAGTCTACCCTGGGCATCTGTCCTGGACATTCAAGTACACTCTGTTATTTCTCTGTACTCTACCCAGGGCATCTGTCCTGGACATTCAAGTACACTCTGTTATTTCTCTGTACTCTACCCAGGGCATCTGTCCTGGACATTCAACAATAATCTGTTATTTCTCTGTACTCTACTCAGGGCATCTGTCCTGGACATTCAACAATAATCTGTTATTTCTCTGTACCCTACCCAGGACATTTGTCCTGGACATTCCACCACAATCTGTTATTCCTCTGTACTCTACCCAGGGCATCTGTCCTGGACATTCACAATCTGTTATTTCTCTGTACTCTACTCAGGGCATCTGTCCTGGACATTCAAACATAATCGTGTTATTTCTCTGTACTCTACCCAGGGCATCTGTCCTGGACATTCCACAATCTGTTATTTCTCTGTACTCTACCAGGGCATCTGTCCCGGACACATTCAACAATAATCTGTCATTTCTCTGTACTCTACCCTGGGCATCTGTCCCGGACATTCATCAATAATCTGTTATTTCTCTGTACTCTAATCAGGGCATCTGTCCTGGACATTCAACAATAATCTGTCATTTCTCTGTACTCTACCCAGAACATCATTCCTGGACATTCCACAACCTGCATTTCTCTGTACTCTACCCTGGGCATCTGTCCTGGACATTCAACAATAATCTGTTATTTCTCTGTACTCTACCTGGGCAAACTGTCCCGGACATTCACAATAATCTGTCATTTCTCTGTACTCTACCCTGGGCATCTGTCCCGGACATTCATCAATAATCTGTTATTTATCTGTACTCTACTCAGGGCATCTGTCCTGGACATTCAACAATAATCTGTCATTTCTCTGTACTCTACCCAGAACATCATTCCTGGACATTCCACAACCTGCATTTCTCTGTACTCTACCCTGGGCATCTGTCCTGGACATTCAACAATAATCTGTTATTTCTCTGTACTCTACCCTGGGCATTTGTCCCGAACATTCAACAATAATCTGTTATTTCTCTGTACTCTACCCGGGCATCTGTCCTGGACATTTCACAATATCTGTTATTTCTCTGTACTCTACCCTGGGCATCTGTCCTGGACATTCAACAATAATCTGTTATTTCTCTGTACTCTACCCTGGGCATCTGTCCTGGACATTCAACAATAATCTGTCATTTCTCTGTACTCTACCCAGAACATCATTCCTGGACATTCCACAACCTGCATTTCTCTGTACTCTACCCTGGGCATCTGTCCTGGACATTACTGATCTGTTATTTTTCTGTACTCTCCCCATGGCAGCTGTCCTCTGTATCAAGGCAGTGACATGACAGATGTCTATGTCTATGACAGTGACGAGACATTCAGCAATGCGTAACGCTGCTTCTGGTGTCTGTTGGTTGTACCTCTGATCCCCATCTCCGTGTTCTTACCCGGACCTCAGGCCAATAGTGGTGCAGCCCCAGCCCCGTCCCACACCCCTACCCCGGGTCAACTCATGTGATGGAGCGCAGGCGCCAGGCCATCTCTGTTGTGATGTCATCCGCCCGAAAGGAACCTCCCTGCAGCACAAACCAACTACAGACCTCAGGTGCCACTCTCAATGACATTCACCCTTTGGCTGCTAATGCTACTGATGAGTTTGATCATCAGAGAGACACATCCCCTGTTGTAACGGACAGGGTTAACAAATACGGTGACCAGACAACCCTCTGTCATGTGCTATTTCAGGCATGGGGCTGTACAAGTTTGCTCACACCAAGCTACAGTGTTAAAATCTTGAAATCTTTATGCACATGCATCATGATGCATTCCTGATTTCTTTTCTCCTTCCATTTCTTTCCCCTTTATTTTATACTGCTTTAAGCCAAACCGACCACATATGTAAAATCAAGTAATGCCATTAACTATCCAACCTACCATGGATGTGACAGCACAGCTGCAAGCCAATCTAACATGGAGTGATGAAACACATTAAAAACAAGACTTGCATCAAAATTGCATCAAGGGCTCAAACTCCAAGACTCAACTTAAACAGTCTTTCAATCAGACCGAACATTTTTGAAACAAGGTCTCTGTATCAAACCGACATGTAAAATGTTTTTGCTTGTTCCCATACACACATCAAACAAACACTTGCATTATGTTTAATGCTGAGTACTTTATCGCTAGTATACACTGAACATCAACAAACCACTTGCATTATGTTTAATGCTGAGTACTTTATCGCTAGTATACACTGAGGAATCTTTTCACTGTTTCAGAGTGAGAACGAGTAAAAAACAGGCCTGATAAGCAAGTAATCTACACAAGATTTTCTCTTTACAATTTCTGAAGAGAGCTGGAAGAAACTGGTTTCTGGATGGATTTGAAAGAGTTTATTATCAGTCTGCATGTTCCATTTCTCATGTTAGCTGTCTTTGATGCATCTTTTAATTTTCAGTTTCAAATTGAAAATGGAATGGACAGGTCAGGGAGTTCTCTGCTTAGAGCTTTGTTGGCCAACTGGCTGACAGCCTCACTGTTCCAAATACCAATGTGACTGGGAATCCAAGCCAGAGCAACGTTATCAGAAATGGCCAAATGACAGGTGGAAACCAGGTGGTTTGAAGCTAGAAAAGGTCTGTGTTAATGACAGGCTGATGCCAGCATTGAAAACAAAGAAAAATCATGTTGCAGTAAAAAAAAAAAAAAAAAAAAAAAAAAAAGAATATTTGACCTACCACTAAAAGTAGTTTTATGATACACTTCACCTGTCCAAACGCCTTACCCCCACTCTTGGACCATCACCTTAACATAAGGTTACTCCAAAAAAATAAAATTGAAAGATCAAGGAGTTAAGTAAGTCTCAATCGCTACACAGACATCCAGAACAATTGCCTCTAGCGAGTTCACAACTCCATGATAGAGCCATGGGAACGGGCCAGGGACAGAGCACCATGACAGAACTAGTCGTTTTTCTCCCTTTCCTTGGCAGAGCTACACTCCTTTCGACGGGCGCATTTTTCATCTTGCTACAGTCTCTCACAAAACAGTTCCAATTTGTCTTTCCCTGAATGGGCAAGACCTTTTTCTTACACCAGTCTACAGGAATTTCAGCTGATAGTTCCCCTAAATTACACTAGATTGCTACTTCATTACAACATTCATCTGCTCTGTCAACCGCCTTGACATCACCCAAGCCCACTTTGAAATCTTCATCAGCAATGGCTTCTCGAATGAACTTGGCCTTCATGCTACAAGTGGTGTTCAGCAGAAGACTCTCATTCATAAGACCGGTGTTTTCTGTACCACCCGTTCTCCATTTCAATTTGCAGCTCACGCAAGGAGTGGTCAGGTTCTGCTTGGCGTTCAGCACACAATTTCGATCTCTGTGTTAATGTTGAAGACAGTCTGCCAGTTTGGTAAAAGGAATTAGCCACCTCTCCCGGCCACACCCATTACATACACCAGCCCCGAGGTCAGTGGAGACAGGGCAGCACTGTCCATTCTGCGCTCTCTCCCCCCCACAGTGAAGGAGGAGCTGCCAGAGAATTGTAACCCAGATACCTTATAACCATCCTCAGGAACAACTTCAGAAGAGGATGGCGCCAATGCCTGGACATTAGGAGTGAAGAGGACAGCATCCAACAACTCAACACAGCAGCTCAAGTTACCATCTTCAGGCTGCAGACAGGACACTGCCAGCTCCTCTCCCATCTCTCATGTCTCAAAACGTCTCTCATACTGACCAGTGCCCTTGTGGCGCAGGCTCCCAAACTCCCACCCGTATCTTTCAGTCCTGCCCTTCCATTGAAGCCTTGAGACGCCAGACATGGCCCGGTCCCGTTGAGATCCGGGAGAAGCTGTGGGGACCGGCGGGGTGCTGCTGTGACTGTGGACTGTGGACTTTGCCTTACAAACTGGATTGAGGATATAGCATGGCCGGGAGCGCGAAAGAAAGAAAGAAAGAACAAACCCAGATAGACTGTTTGCCATGTGCCCTCTGTGGCAATGTTTAAACTTAACGGAAAAATACCTGAATGTTTCATCTTCCTCATAAATAAACGGACAAGAATTGATCAATGGTTTCTCTCCAGCTCTGTAGGGACGGTATTGTTTGAATTTTGGTTGCTTCTTTTCGTTTTATTTTTCTCGCTCCAAAGTAATTGTAATTTCAAACCTTTGTTGACACATCTCATTTTTTTTTGTTCATTCAGTAGAAGTGGTGGTACTGCGTGGATTTTTTGGTTCGTGTTCAAAGCATCCTAAATTTTCAATCTCCTTTTCCAAAATATCTGCTGAGTAGTTTTCGGTCTGTTTATCCCCATCCTTCCACCGACACCACCATCACCCCACACCACCATCACCACCACCACTACCCACCACCACCACCACCACCACCACCACCATCATCATCATCATCATCATCATCATCATCAACACCATCATTCTAGCTTGCCTGTGAGACCTGGTCTTCCCTGACATCACCATCATCGTCATCATCATCACCATTGTTCTAACTTGCATGTGAAACCTGGTCTTCCCTGACCTGCTCACACTGACCTGGACTGAGGAGAAGGGGCCTGGCCGACACACTTCCCTTGCCCATGCCCAAGGCACGAAAGGGACTGGGCATCACTCCATGTGAGCTGTACCCCGCCCAGCCACAGGTCTCCTCCCGCCCCAAGGTTGCTGGAAAAAGGTTCGGTTCCCATTGTGATCCCCCTTCCAGCGACATTCAAGATGTCAACGTCTCCATCCCGCCCGCGCTCTGTTGTCTGCCATCATGGGCATACTCTCATCACTTGAATTACCCCCCCTGCCCACTGAAGACATGAAGGAGGGCGTTATTTGCCGGCTTCCTGGGGCTGAGACAGGTGACTGCATGTTGTCAGCAATAGAGTGAGCTCCAGGTTCTGGACTCCTGGGCAGAGATTCAGGAGACAGTGTTGGGGGGCTTCCATGTCCAGACAAACCACTATGC
This sequence comes from Conus betulinus, assembly GCA_016801955.1. NCBI lineage: Eukaryota > Metazoa > Mollusca > Gastropoda > Neogastropoda > Conidae > Conus > Conus betulinus. The sequence continues at coordinate 141,380 of JADBJO010002485.1, forward strand.
CCTCTGCCAATGGCTGCACAAGAAAAACCGAGGTTGGTCATCACGCACACATGGGGCTACACCAAACACAACGGACCTCAAGGTCAAGACAAGTGTAAAAGGCTTTGAAAATGTACAGAAACAGACCAAACTATAAAACCGCACTGAGCTGACAGTAGAAAGTATCAGTCAAAACAAAAACAAAACACAGAATAAAAAACAATATTCCTATAGCACAGTTCCAGTGATAAACTATTCATTGATCTTCCTTACACTATCCATTCCAAAGTTTAAACTTACTAAATGTGCAACTTACATTCTATACATACATTTGAAACAGTATGGTTTAAAATATTAGCTTGAAAAGAACAAAAAAAGTTTTTTTTTCAACAGTTGTGCTTCTAAAGACAGTCTAGAAGTGTAGAGAGAGGCTCGCAGTCATGTGGTTGGAGCCTCTGCCTGCTGAGCTGACACTTGCGAGATTGAGCCACTCCTGAGGTCAAAAATTTTTTTCGACTTCAAACCCTTCTCCGTCTACCCTGCAGTACCCTGGGTATTTTATTCAATTCAGAGAAGGTTAAAAGCAGTGGAAGGACAAAGATGGGCACCGTTTTCCATCATGCCATGCCCCTGACACCATGAACCTCGACCTGCCCTTAAAGCCAACAGGCTATCGGAACTTTAAACCTTTTTTTTTTTTCAAAATCAAACGTTTTTACAGCAGGCAGATTTTGCAAAGTGGGAGTCAAGTGATTTCCGTACAGCTGGGCGACAAAGCGAAAGGTACAGTCACCAAACTTTCTGAGCTTTCACTGTGGAGTCTTCTGGGGCTGGTGATAATGGGGGAGAAGAATAAGCAAAGACCTGTGTAGCCGGAGAGTAGCAGACTGGCTACATGGCCATGCTTCAGTTTATCAAGGCATAATAATTCAGGTCAAAGGAAAAAACGCAACAAAGAAATAATTTCCCTCTGTGCCAGCAGTATCAGCGAACAGTGCTTTCCCTCAACGATCTTCAAATATCCATTCTCATCATCCGCCTTTTTTTTTCTTTCAGAGACAGAACTCAAAACGTCTAAAATTTTCTGAAAATCTATCCATGGGATACCCCTCCTCTCATTAAATATCCTGAATTCCCGCTACCCCCCTTCCCCCCCCCCCCCCCCCCCAACCCCCTTTAAAAAAAAAACTTTCAAAACTGTGAACAAGAAAGCAAAAAGACAGCGAGGATACTGCTACTTCCAAGTAATACGTCCTGAAATAAATAGAAAGAGGGGAGAGGGAGAGATGGGTGTGGAAGGTTGAGGGTGGGCATGGAGAGGGGTAGGACCCATACAAGTGTCTGGACTAACTGTCCAGGATTAAGGGTTCTTTAGGAAGCTTCCAGTTTACACTCTGTATGGCTAGGACAGCACAACTACAGTCTGACTTAACCCCTTGAGTGCCAGTGTCTGTGTAAAATGAGTGCATTCCCCTTTGTCAAGGGGTTTTTTTGGGCGTTTTTCCATAAAATAAACAAAAATTCATAGCTCCTCATCCAGCGAAGAAAACCCCATAAAACTGTACATTTTAGGAATCTGCATTATTTCGCTATGTGTTGACATAAAAATGAAACAGAAATCTTTATCTGTGTATGAGCACCATGCTGTTCTATAAACAAATGTGGAAAAAAGGATAAAATTTGTTAGAAAAATATTTGTAAAATATAAACATGCAGCTAGAAGTTTTCGCCAGTTGGAACTTTTATCCCCAGATTTCCACTAAATGGCAGTGCTGCTGGGCAATAAAAATTTGGTAGTGAAAAATTTGCTTGAAACCTAGCTGTCCTAGTTCGAGTTCGAGTTGCAGCTGCTGATTGTCTGCCACACCCCCTTGACACACCCCTCTCTCTCTCCGTCTGCCGTAAAACCCCCCTCCTCACTTCATAGGTCTGTCTTCTCTTTCGCCCCCCACACAGACTGAAAGCAAATCTTCTTCGTGTGTGTCAGTTTCAAGCTGCCGAGAATCAAACACGTTGGCTGGCTCACTCGGCGTACCGACTCGCTCGAGTCAGCTGGGTCAACTTGACCCATCAACGATGCATGCAGAAATCAATTGATTGGCCGCTGGACGGGATCCTAAACCTTGGTCATACACCAAATAAGTCAGTGAAATCACTAGGTTTTCCAGTTAAAAATAGCGGAAGGTCACCGACCGAAATTTCGGTCGCTGGCACTGAAGCAGAAGTATTTTATCGACCGAAATATTGGTCACTGGCACTCAACAGTTTAAAAGAACATCATCAACTGCTTCTCAGTCATTTTGAATAATAGTTTGTTTCTGTTAAACCTGAGCATTAAAATCAGTCATTGTTTCTGTTAAAGCTGAGCATTAAAATTAGTCATCTCCAAGATTCTGGTTCAATATATTCAAAAATGGTTTTTGATAAACTGGAGCTCTTCTTGTTTCTTGGTGTGACATGTCTGCTTTCTTTCCATACACATGTTAAAAATGTCCAAGTAACATGATGCAACAGTAGTTTAAACAAAAAAATGAAGTGAAAAAAAAATTCAGGGAAGTTTGTAGGGGTTTAATATAATAATTTCTTTTTCTGTTGTTACAGCCAAGCCAACCATGCCAAATCTTAAATAAATATTAGCGAACCGAGAAACGTTGGACAAATGAGTCACAAGACAAAACGCAACACGCTTCGACCTCTTAGGTCTTTTTCAGGTAAGACACAAACGAATAGAACAACCAAAATTCAACACCTTCTTCCTTGCGCTGAACTCTGAAGCGATCAAAGCTAAATGAATTTTCGTTGTTCTATTCGTTTGTGTCTTACATGAAGAAGACCTATTGAGGTCGAAACGCATTGTATTTTGTCTTGTGACTCGTTTGTCCACGTTTCTCTGGGCGGTTCGCTAACATTTATTTAAGATTTGTTCAGTGTTCAGATTTCTGCCTGCAGTCATCTCACTTTACAACTACAACCATACCAAGCCTTTTCAGGACAGTTCTTTTTAAAAAAAAAAGAGAGAGAGAGAGAGAGAGAGAATTACAAATGAAACAAACAAAAGCAACTCATGACATGGTACCTAAACTATTACCATACTTAAACACATATAAAAAAAAAATGATTTAACCTGTGCTGAAAACGCCAAGCCTTCCTTTTGATTTCTCTCTTCCCACATTAAAAAAAAAAATGAATTAATTAACAAAAAAACATTTAATGTCACCAAAAAGGTCTTTTTAAAAAGTCCTAGTGGCAAATGGACACTGCCGAATGGACAACCAGAGTCAACTCAGGATGACCTTGTACCTTTATTTTTATACCTATTGATAACCAGTGTCAACTCAAGTTGATGTGTTTTCTTTATTTTTTCTACCTAGTGATAACCAGTGTCAACTAAGGATGATGTGTTCCTTTACTTTTCTACCTAGTGATAACTACTGTCAACTCAGGATGACGTGTTCCTTTTCCTTTAATTTTTCTACCTGGTGATAACTAGCATCAACTCAGGATGACGTGTTCCTTTATATTTCTACCTGGTGATAACCAGCCTTTAACTCAGGATGACATGTACTTTATTTTTATACCTATTGATAACCAGTGTCAACTCAAGGATGATGTGTTTCTTTATTTTTCTACCTATATGATAACCAGTGTCAACTAAGGATGATGATGTTTTTTTTTTTTTCTACCTGGTGATAACTAGCATCAACTCAGGATGACGTGTTCCTTTATTTTTCTACCTGGTGATAGCTAGTGTCAACTCAGGATGACATGCTCCTTTATATTTCTACCTGGTGATAACCAGTGTTAACTCAGGATGACATGTACCTTTATTTTTCTACCTGGTGAAAACTAGTGCAACTCAGGATGACGTGTTCCTTTATATCTCTACCTGGTGAGAAACCAGTGTTAACTCAGGATGACATGTACTTTTTATTTTTCTACCTGGTGATAACCAGTGTTAACTCAGGATGATGATGTGTACCTTTATTTTTCTACCTGGTGATAACTAGCGTCAACTCAGGATGACGTGTTTTCTATATATTTCTACCTGGTGATAACCAGTGTAACTCAGGATGACATGTACCTTTGTTTTTCTACCTGGTGATAACCAGTGTTAACTCAGGATGATGTGTACCTTTTTTTTCTACCTGATAATAACTAGTGTCAACTCAGGATGACATGTTCATTTATTTTTTTCTACCTGGTGATAACCAGTGTTAACTCAGGATGACGTGTTACCTTTATTTTTCCACCTGATGATAACTAGTGTCAACTCAGGATGACATGTTCCTTTATTTTTCTACCTTGTGATAAACCAGTGTCAACACAGGATGATATGTACCTTTATTTTTTTCTACCTTGTGATAACCAGTGTCACACACAGGATGATGTGTACCTTTTTATTTTCTACCTAGTGATAACTAGCATCAACTCAGGATGACGCGTACCTTCATTTTTCTACCTAGTTGCCACATCATCATAACCAAAACGCTGCCATGCTATTTCTTCTCTTCTTCTTCTTCTTCTTGTGCGTAGGCGATACTACTCCTGCGAACACTCCCTAAATGGACAGGCAAGTATTAATCCCATCTACCCAACAAAGGGAGTGGAGTTTTGTGTGTGTATGACCGTTTACTGCCATGTTAAAATTTGTGATTTAACAAAAACAAAAAACAAACAAAAAAAAAAAGATTAAATAAAAGAGTTCCTAGAACAAAGACAGGAGAACGGTCCACCAGAGCAGAAAAAAAATGGTTGACAACAGCCAGCACAACAATGAAACATGCGGAGTCAAAGAGTTCAACAGAAAGAGGAAGTTTCAGCATTTAACTCTCTTGAAAAGCGCGCACCCGCTAGTGCCCAACCGCATATCACACAGCCAAAAGGCTGAGTGCCTGCCAGCGCCCCGTAAAACACGTGGCAACAATGGGTGCCACCATGTTTTCTCGTAGAAAAGGACGTCTCGCGAGAACGTGACTTCCTTCTTACGTTTGCAAAACACCGCAAGTCGATACGTGCCATAGTTCTCGAGTTAAGAATTTTTTAAGTTTTGTGGTCGAAATGCTGTTTTTTCAACATGGCTAACCTTGATTTCTGCCACTATATAATGAGACTTAGTGATGAAGATACTGTGATTTGTAGCATTTACGGCATAAGACATAGTGAAAGTGCTGGGTATGAAGCTTACAGTGACCTAGATTTCGACTGGGATGAAGTTCCAGATATGATAAACAATGATTCAGAACAAAGTTCTGAAGAAGAAGATTTTTTTTTCCCCCCCCGAGTAAATGGCTCATGTGACATTCTTCAAACTTATGATATAGCAACATATATATTCACAGGAATTTTTAAAATGATTTTCATTTGATTATTTCCTTTCCTCTTTTATATTAATTTTTAAATTGGGTAACCATGTTCAAATTATGGAGTTACTTACCTTGCCGTAGGTTTTCGACGTAACTAAGCTCAGGTAAGTGCATACCAAAGAGGGTTAAGTTCCAGAAGGTGGGGGAAGATATCTGTACTGAAAGACCCCCCTTCCCCTTCCCTTCCCCTCCCCACCCATCCCTGCCCACTCCTAACAAGGTTTTCTTTTAACTACATTGAAGAAAGAAAGAAAAAGACCAAAAAGAAATAGAAACTTTCTTTTTCAGAAAAGGGTAAAAAGCATGTTTGCTGAAGGACCTTGCCAAAGGGATACAGACATGTAGATTCTTGGACTTTTTCAAGGCATATGCCCAGGGATACAGACCTACAAGTCCTTGGGGCTCTTTCAAGGTGTCCCTGTAGATGTTAGGCTCAATGTTTTTGCCTGTCTGCTGCTGCTGGAAGCGGGCCAGGGACTGGGAATCCCCGGAGTTCTGCAGGCGGAATGGTAACCTGCCCAGCACCGGGACCATCCCTTTACACGTCTCTCAGGGTTTCAAAAGAAAGGTTATTAGTTCCTTCAGACAATACAAACGGATTACAGGACAAAAACACCTTTTTAAAATTTGCTTCAGTTTCTGCCCTCAGTCACCTTGCTTTGAAACCATCTCTCTGACGAGTTCATACAGATTTCCTGACAAAAAAAAAAAATTAAAGGACTTCTCAAGCACTTTTTACAATTAAAAAAAAAAAAAAATCGAGTACCTGCTTCGAGGATCACTGTTAAGAAAAATGATCATGAAATACTGACACAGATCAAATTTTCACTGTCTAGGACCTTTCAGCGTATGCGGCAAAAGGCCTTGTTTTTATCTCTACCCGGGTCTGCCGCAACCGTTCTGTGTACTCTTCTTTTTTTCCAGCCAAACAATGTTAAACAGACACTTCCCTGGCATGCTGACTTCTCAACTTTCAGACAAGGGCTCCTTCTATCATTGTGCAGGCCCCTTGAAGGCTGGTAAATCTGGTGCTTTTAACCTGTAGTAGATGACTTTTTTTGGTGAGATCATCAGTCAACTCCGACTTCTTTGACTTTCATACTTTTTTTTTCCAAATTCAATTTGATTTTGTTGTTGTTGTTGTTTTTTTTTTGGGGGGGGGGGGGGTTAAATATAGACTCAAGATTTTACACAGACTTTATTCAAAATCATTGGCACTGACAAAATATAAGCACTTTTCAAGGACCTATGAGCAAAAGCCAGATTCTTAAGGACTTTCAAGGCCTTGAAAAGGGGGCCCTCAAGATCAAGGACTTTCATGGACTGCACAAAGCCTGTCTCTGTACGACTGTTCTTCACTCCGCTACCTCCTCCCCTGATCCCCGACCATTTTTCCTTTGGTTCTTTCTGGGGTCTCCCTCTTCGGTCTCTGCCCTCTTTCGCTTCCAGGCTGAAGGATGTGAATGACCAGCATCATTTCACTTTTAAACCATTCCCGTCTCCTCCTTCATTCTCTCTCTCTCTCTCTCTCTCTCTCTCTCCTTTTCCACATTCTCTCACTCCTTCCCTCTTCGTGCCCTTCCCCAGCTTCCGTTTCTTCACCCCTTTTTCCCGAACTTTCCTTCCATCTTCCCTTCCTCAACCTATCACATCTCTCTCACTCTTTCTCTTATCTCATTCTCTCTCTCTCTCTTCCTTCTCTTCTTTTCTTTCTCACCCCTTCTTTCATATTCTTTTCTCTCCCCCTCTTCTCTCCCTCCCTTCTCTGCTCCCCTTCCCTTCTCATTTCCTCCCCCGCCCCCCAAATCTTTCTTCCCTCTCCTTTTCCTTTCCTTTCTTTCTCACAGTCCCCGTCTCTTCTAACATTTCCTTATCTCCCCTGATATTCTCATTTCACACAAAAAAAGCATAATGCGCACACAAACAGCATAAACTTTGTAGCAAAAAGAATTCCTACATAATCCAATTTATCATGCGAGAGTAAATATCTCTGAGCAAAGTGCCTCCCTAATGACTAACAGACAGCTCTGAGTTGCCCCTTTCCAAAGACACGAAGTCTGCTGTTTGTCATCTAAGGTTTTCATAACCTCGGCCTCAGTCCCTGAGGCTTACTGTTACCTTGGTCGTCATATTCTATCAGCTGTATTTGCCAGAGGTGGTTAACTCTTCATCCACTTGTGCAAGCTGGACTTAAAAGGTTTCTTTGTGTAATTCTGTCTAAAACAGTCGTCCAGATTCAGAAGTTCATTTGGCAATCTACAAACAATCATCTGACAGTAAAATGAATGTTTTCTTTTTCTTTTTAAAGGGTAAACACTGCCAACAAATTATCTGACAGTAAAGTGATTTTTTTTTTTTTCAAAGGGTAAACACAAAAATAATAACTTCATTTCTTACTTACTTCTTTTTTTTTTTAAAGTCAAATGCTCGGCACATAGAACAACCTCAACCCATTCCCTCCCTGACGCCTTTCCCCTTCTTCTTCCTCCACTGTGTCACAAACACAACAGTCCCATGCAGGGGGCACAGGCCGGAGGGACTCACCTTGATGATGCCTCAGCATCCTTTGCCTTTCTTTTTTCCTCTCCTCTTCCTCGGCCATCTTCTTCAGGTACAACTGGCGCCTCTGTCTGGGGTTCAGCCTGCCCAACACACCAGGAACACACAGACCTCTATGCCAGCAATTCCAACAGGTGTGTCCAACAGGTGAATACTGCAATCTTCTCAGGCACCCGTCATAAAGAAGTTTACCAAAATCAGAGGGTCATGTAGCTTTTTTACGCATATTTAAGAGAGAGAGACAGAGAGAGAGAGAGAGAGAGAGAGAGAGAGAGAGAGAGACAGGAGGAAGCAAGAGAGAGAGTGGGAGAGACAGACAGACAGACACAGAGCAAGAGAGAAGACCCAGTGATGAAAAAATAAAGATAATGTTTAGTCAACCTGGTATCTGATCACCTCCTTTCTGTTTAAAAACCATTTCATTTCAGTATACTCCAAACATTTTTTTTTTTAAATCTTTAAGACCAGCGGCCAAAATGAAAACTTTCATTATGTACTGCAGCCTTTTTTTTTTTTCCTCCTGCACACACCATACATAGCAACATCCTCTGACTGGTGCATGAAATGATCAGAAATTTCATTCTCATTCAGACTGCAACAAATGCAATAAAAGTCAAGTGTGCTTGCGCACATACTTTACTGAAGTCAAAAAGCTCTTGTTTTTCATGCCTAAAAAAGAAAGCATGCCTAGCCCACTGAAAATATGCACACACACACACACACACACACACACAAATGATGATATGGTATTGTCACGACATGAAGCTACAGTTTGATTAACAGGGCCTTCCATGCAAGGGGAGATTTTTTTCCTTCAAATAAACTGCCCTGAAAGTCAAAATTCCTCACTGCTAACCTTTGCTTTGTGCTTAAACAGTTTTACTGACCGATTGAATCTTTTAGCCACCTTCCCCACAAATCTACAAGATAATATAAACCACAAGCCACAGTCAGAAATGGTACTTCATAACATAAACTACACAGCATGTAATATGCAAAAGGGTGACAGAAAAAAAACACACACATTACTCCTTCTCCCAATATTAACAACTTATGAAAATTAAACTGAAATGAGATATTTTTTCAGGCAATCACATTCCTCAAACTAAAGAATGAAAGCAAATGAAACAGACACTACAAACAGATGATCAGATCAGAACTTGATTCATGCTGCTTACAGCACAGCCAGCACAAAGGCTCATACATCAGAGAACATGCAGGGCACTACTGTAGCAACGAACAACAAGTTTCCAGATCATTTTCATGTACAGGCCTTTGGCAACAGAAATTTCCTTTTTATGTCACAGAATATTTCCTCTACTTGCCATGGCATGTAAAACACTAACAACCTTCACAGCTGTAAGACAGAGAGTGAATAAGCGTGTGAAGGGAAGACAGGAAAGGCAAAGTCAATGAAAAACGAAGCAAATGAACAATCCAATGCGGGGAAAACAGCAATAAAACACCAGACATTTCTTCCCATCGCTGACTTTTCTTTACACTTAGGCAGTAAGAACAATAAATTTAACAACTTTTTTTTTCCTAACCTCTTTTTCTTTATTTCTTTTTCTTTCTAAGACGATACAGAGGTCACACAACTTGTCATCTTTTGCTGTCTAGGACTTTCCATCACAAGACACAAGATCACACAACTTGTCACATTTTGCTGTTGAGAACTTTCCTTTATACAGCAACAGGTCACACAACTTATCTTGTTTTGCTATTTGTGACTTTCAGTAACGAAGGCCAAGAGTTACACAACTAGTCATGTTTTGCTATGAACTACACACCTGTTTACCCAGAAGCTGCCACTGGTGTATTTCTCAATGAAAACGAACCTATTTTCCTCAAACTGTGTGTACACATCTTCTAAACTTTTGAATTTTTTTTAAAGCAGGGGATCCCTGCTACGGGTCCAACACCATCCAAAAACGACTTCGCACGCGCAAATTTTGCGGGGTTGTCACTCTTTGATTGTAGCACAGAAACGCTAGTACTACTACCGCTCAAGACCTTCGTCTCCAGATTTTTCTTTTCTCAAACATTTTTTCCAGTTTGTCATATTCGTCATATTTTTGGCAAGCATGTGGACAGAATACAGCGAAATCGTACAGGTAAACAGGTCTAGAATTTCCACCACAGCACAAAAGATCAGATAAGTTCTCACGCTTTTGTTGCTGCTTGTGGTGGTGTTGTCTTCATTGGGGTGGCAGAAGCGTTTTCTGACGATGGTGACCAATGCTGCTGCCTCGTTTGGTTCGTTTCTTCAGGAGCTGCCCAACACCAGACAGACAGGATACAGCATCAGATGGCGTGCGCTTAAATCAGTGGTAGATTAAATTATGAGACAAGCGGGATTGCGACAACTATATCTGAACATATTTTGCAAAGTCCATTTTCAGATTCAATTCATGTTGCAAGAAAAAAAAAGTGGTTTATGTGTAAAAATCATAATCATTTACACTTCTTGCATCAGATTTTTTTAGGCATTTTGAATGTTCAAAAGCATTACCATGTTACATCATCAACTGAAAATTGAAAGATTTTTTTTTAAGAAATACTCTGATGAATGTTTGAATGAATGTCTGAGAAGCCTTTGGGGTTTTTTTTTTTTCCATCCTGTGAAAAAGTTTTAGTATATTATCAAGAAATCCTCTACATATGCACCTTCAAAATTTCCCCCGATATGTTTTCTATTTCTTGTTTCATCATTGTTAGCATCCTGCTGATGATCAAAATCCCACATGTGATGACATTTACGCATTCTGAGTAATGCTGAGAACAGCTGTGCAGCAGCCACCACGCAGGACACGCCTTGCCAAAAGCGTAGGAGGTAGGTGTACTTTAACTTCATTACTTGTGTACATAATTTTCTACCTTTTGTTTCCATTGTTTTGTTATAGAATGTTTGAGCTTTAACATAAAGGTTACTTGCAATGGTGCTCAACATGGCCCCGCTTTTTTGTTGCGTAGCGAAAACCTTGTGCATCATATTCAACCTTAAAATGTTTTCTATTTACCGTATTATGATTCATAACTTCCTGCTAGGTATCAAAGGGAATCATGTAATGACCTCAAGCAGTTTGTACAAAGCACTGAAGACTTGCACAGAACATATGCAACAGACGTATTTTCCTGCGTTTAGTGGGGATAAGTATACTTTTACCCCCCCCATGTTTGTAAACCAGTGCTTGTTATCCTTGTCTTCCATGGTTTTGTGTGGTGTTTCAGCTTCTCTATTAAGTCCACTATTAATGTGTGAGTGATGTTTTCTTTATGGTGAAAATGGAAAGCACTTCAGATAAATATCAGAAAAAGTGTCTACTTTAGGTCCAGCTAAAAATTCCTTACACTATCAGTGTGGGGAACAATCACTTGCTTAAATATATTTTGATAATTGTAAAAGAGTTTAAAACAAAAAAAGAAACAAAAAAGAATTGAAGAAACTGAAAAAACTGCTGAAATGCATTTTAAAATTTGAATATTCGTATCTTTCACCAGGTTTTATTCATCGTAACCTCTTCAGTTCAACATTTTGCTACAAAATGATTTGCACAAACTTGACCCTTCACTTTTACTTTAAAAAAGTATCATCATATCTTGTCGCCCTGATGAAATACTCCAACAGATTTCAAAATCTATCATTTACAAATATCAAAACTGTCCAAAGTGAAAAAGTGATAGGACGGAGTTGCATGATGCAGTTTTCAAAGGATTCTCACCCCATCCTCACCTTCCCAAGAATCTCCAAACATGGCGACAGGGCGATAAGCTGGTGTTTCACACAGCCTCTGTTTTCTGTGTTGCTCATCATTTCTGAAAAAAAAAAAAAAAACACATACGCAAGGTTTCTTTTTTCACTATAAGACCTGAGTCCTCATACATTATCCAGTGCATCACCCCGGTCCATCTACATAGAATCTGCACCCCAAAACCTAAAGCCATATTTCTGGCTTTGTGACAAATTCACAGAACAAATGTCTATGACCTGGGCTAGTTTCTTTTTGACAGATGCGACGCACAGTCAAGAACAATTCATCTCAAAACAGACCAAAATTTCAGGTAGACCTATCAGCATTACTTAGCTCACCCCAAATTTGTAAAGCCCAGAAAGAAAACTGGACTCAATCTACTTTGGGGGCAGTTCAATGTCACACACTGGATGGCCATCCAGCACTTCTTTCTATGCTTGTGTTTTGTCCTTGGCAGATATGAGAACTGACCAAAGTTTTGCAAAGAAAACACTGAAAGACAAGGGGGGGGGGGGGGGGGGGGGGGGAGGACAATAGGAACTAGACAGAAAAAAAAGACAGAGAAAGAAAGGAGACAGAATGAAGAGACATTGGGAAAGGAAACAGAAACAAAGAAGACCAAGAGACTTACCATGTGTGAAGCTTACAAAGTTTGCATTTTCCGAGAGAAAGGAATTTGTTCAATAAATGTAGTTTTTAAGTATATGTGAATGTCCCAAAACAGTGCCTTATTCCTGCTTGGCATGATTACCACCCTACCAATCAGGATTCCCTCTCTTTCTTTCTTTCTTTTTTTTTTTTTTTTTTTTTTTTTTGAAACAAGGGAGCTAATCCAAGCCTCACACTCCAGAGTGATCTCCCGTGAAAAGTTGACTTCTAGTCTTGAACAGTTAGGTTTTCCACACCTCTCCTCATGCAATGGGGGGGGGGGGGGGGGGGGGGGGGGGGGGCCAGGAGTGAATCTTAAGGGTCTGGAGAGCTGTGTTCAGCAGGAAAATTCCCTCACCAGTACAAACAAGTGCCAGATTAACGAAAAAAACGGCAGGCAAATGAAAATCTTTGATACGTGTCTCACCAAGATGGAAATCTCTAAAGATTAAAAAAAAAAACAGGAAAAAGGTCATCGACTTGTTCAGAAACCGAGAATGAGTTTCTCCAAGATTCTTCATGTTGGCAACCACACCAGAGTTGTCTGTTTTACCATGAGGAAATGGATCGGGCTTTCACTTCCTGCAGACATCCTCCAGGACATCCAAGTGATCTGTCACCTTCCAAGAAGATCAAACACCTCCAACAACCAGAAACTGAAGGTAGAGGTACAGTGCTGAAGTCTGCACAGATTGTCTCTGCTGACCGCAGGAGAAGAAGAAGGACCCCTGACCTCAGCCAAAGTCCACTTCAACCAAAGCCTAAGCTCCGACTGATCTGATGGAAGTCTATTCCTGCGTTGACTAAAACTGCAGAACAGAACTGAAGAGAAATGCAAAGAGGCAGGGAGCATGGTAATGTCTTGAATAATAACAACAATTATAACATTAATAGTTAAAGTTAAGGTAACAACAGCAATATTAAAATAGTAAAATAATAATGACACAAATTTTTTTTTAAAAGGCAACAAAAAATGATTATCAAAAACAAATTGAAATAAACGTCAGACAATACATTTTTTAACAAATAAAGTTGAAAATTAGAAAAACTTATCAATAAATAAAAATTCAGAAAACACAAAAGGAATACAAATCATAAGATGATATAATATGAATAAATGTTAGTGAACTATGGATATATGAATCAGAAAGTAACTGAGTAAATAAACAGTAAATATAATTAGTAAAAACATATTTAAAATAAAATAGGATAAACTATCCAATAAAATAAAAGGCTTACAGCAAATTTTAAGAGAAAAATGAAACAAAAATTAAACAGAAGCGTGAAGCTGTGTGTGTGTATACATACATACATATAATATCAAAGAACGACATATTGTGTGGTATTCCACAAAAACTAAAAAGAGAATATACTGCTACATACATGGTTAAGCCAGTAATACAGTGGCAACATCATCATATTATTAACTCCCCCTCCCCCTTCCAACTTTCCCTCCTTCTTGCTCCTTCCACCACCACCACCCCCCCCCCCAGAAAAAATGCAGCCTCTGTTACCTTGAAAAATTTTACTATGAACTTGATGCCTGTCTGGACACGTCATCATGTGCCACCGACGCTCTGCTTCGTATAAAACGTGGAAGCGTTGAAGGGGCATATCCCAATCCCTGTACTGCCGTGGCTCTGAAAACCCACGTGTAAAACACATTAACACGTCTGGGATGGAGCTTGTTGGAGCACAGTCAGCTGCTAAGGATTCTGTTAACCCTTTCATGGCCAGCTATCATCCTCCATCTGCATGCAGCTGAAATTAACCAGCAGTGCAGCAGAGCTACTGTGGAGCAGTAACTTCACTAAGCTGTAACCACAACATCGTGGAATTAATTGTTCATATTCATAACCCACATCAAAAATGACGCAAGAAACACTCATTTTCTGCAGTATGTACTATTTCAAATATGAGAGGAAACCTGAGGAGAAAATCAACAAAAACAAAACTTAGCCACAGCAAGTTCATGCTGCCAAATTGATAGAACATTCTGACCATAAACAGCCATGCAGCTAAAGTCGCCATCAGAGTTAAGCGTGATCACAGAGAATGCTGAAAACGCTGGTAGAAAACTGAGCACAGCAAGTTCATGCTGCCAACTTCATAAAACATATACCACAGAGAGAATGCTGAAAACGTTGGTAGGTTATGTGTACGCTATCACAAGGCACTGACACCAATATCAACGCCTGCTCTATGCTGTAGTTTGAATAATGGGCAGATTACGTGTGACATCAGTGATGGCCTGGTGTGAAAAGGCAAGCAACTGTTGTATAAGCAAGAAAAAAAAAAAAGCAGTGTTAACTGACTGCAGAAGACCACATGAATGGGACTAACACAAGGCAACACTAATGATACTATCGTTTGTTCATTCAAAGTAACAGTTGCTACAGACTGAAGGAGTTATTTCCCATGCACTTTTTTTTGTCTTAAACAGGATGAGCAAAATTAGGAATGTCACTATCTATTTTGTCTTAAACAGGATGAGCAAAATAAGAATTTACCACACGATTACGGCACATAAAATTTGTTATTTCATAGACAGTTATCAACGTATGGCAGTAGCTTCACAGTGTTCATGTTCACACTGACAATATTCTTTCAATAATGTTAACAGATCCTGAATCTGCCGACCGATCTGCAACACACACGAAGTTAAAGGGATCATCATCCTTCAACCCCATTCCATCCTTCCACCAAGTTTTGTTAAAAGTCAGTACAGCAGCATTTGCGTTGTAAAATTCGGAATTTAAAATGTTCGTCCTCAAGCCATGCTCCGTCCTTTGACAAAGTTTGGTTAAGATGGGTCACTTACTCTTGCATCACCCTACTGACAGACAAAACAAACAGATGGACTGAAAACATAATCTCCTTAGCGAAAAAAAAAAAAAAAAAAAAAAAAAAGGATGAAAACATTCTGTTCTGTTTTGATAACACCACCACAAAGGCATACAATTCTTCATATATATCTAAATGCACACCACACACACTTGAAGAGTACAGTCGGCCAACTCCACAAGTGACTGGTAAAGCCATTCCTAAGCTAGAAGGGCGCTAGGAAAGTGCTGAGCTCTGCACAGGTCAAACAGGTACTGGATCTCCTTTTGAGACAGTTCATGTGTGACATCAAAATGCACCCTGCAAGGGAGTGACAGCTGGGTACAGCCTGAACAAGTTACTCTCTTGTGTAGTGTTTCTCTAAGTCATGGAAAATACAAAAACATCAACATTCAGATTGTCAGAAAGTGTCAACATTCCATGAATCATATGTTCTCTCTGAAACAAGAGTTCTACCAACTCATAAGTTTACATTGCTTGAGTTCAGAGGAAATCTTTTAAAAAATCTAGCAGATCAAAATCCTCAGTCCACTATCTGATCTTCTAAATCCACACCACAGATCTGCACCAAAATTAAATAAGTTTGTTCCTAGACCACGCTTTCATTTTTCAACCACCTTTCTTCAAAATCGGTTCAGTAATCTGTAAATCAACTTTGTAATAATCTGTGTTAAACAATCCCTGGAGCATCTTTTTTCCTTCCTCCAGATTTGCACAAAAGTTAAACTGGTTTGTTCTAGGGCTATATTACACCTTTTGACCAAGTTCGTTTAAAAAAAGGAAAAAAAAAAATTTTTTTTTTTTTAATGTCAGTAGTGTTTACTGTGTAGTGTTTCCTGCTGAAAAATAAGCAACCAACCACAACTGAAAATGAAACTTCTCTGCAGAGGTAACATATCATAAACACTCAGAAACAGCAGCTTCATTCCTCCAAATAATGACTGGCGTAAGAAAATACTTACTTTCCGACACTCATAAATGTGCATCTGCATTCTCTTCACTCGAATCAAATGAGCACTTTCATAGGGGCAGACGACCAGTTCCTCAGGGTCAAGGTCTTCCATTTTGTGCAGCTGGTTTTTCCTGCAAGAGAACATGACAAGCAGGTGAGCAATAAGACAGACATTCAAACAATGAATCAAAGAGTGCAGCACAACACTCTCCAAAGGACAAATTGGGGGGGGGGGGGGGGGGGGGGGGGGGGGGGGGGGGGGGGAACCGACATCAACACTTAAAACCAGTTTAAAGTTTTAAATACTTCATACCAGTTGGAAGTTCAAACACAACCAGTTAAACATTTAACAATATTGGTCATGGCACAATGGTTAGCTCACAGACTGATGGCTTGGACAGGAAGACCAGAACCACATGACTAAGCTTCATCCACCAATGGATGTGTCTCTGATAGCGTCATGTTACTCACTTTTCCTGATCAATGATGCTCGTCTGTGCTTCTTGAGCCTGGCTGACATCAGAGTATGTCAGGAAAGGAAGCACAGAGTACTCTGTGAGGCTGTGTACAGGGAAGTGGAATGACTGGCTTGGATGTGATGCCACTGGGATGGAGAGTGAGAGGGGGGGGGGGGGGGGGGGGGGGGGAAGGGGTGAGAAGGGACTTTAAAGGGGTGTGGGTGTAGGCCAATGACGATGAAGCAGGAGAAAAAAAAAGGACATGCTGGCTAAGCCATATATTTCTCGACGCAAAAAATTTTCAGATCATTTAAGAGTAGCGAAAGCTTCAAACTAGCAACATTTTATCACCTCTTTGTTTTTCTTATGGACATTTCATCTTTGAGTTGGGTTGAGTTGGGTTGGGTTGGGTTGGGTTTGGGTTGGCTTAGCTTGGCTTTGGCTTGGCTTGGGTTGGCTTGGGTTGTAATCACATGCTTACAGCTACATGCAGGCAACCTTCAGCACAGATGCCATACAATCCACATGGCTGAGGCTGCGCTGCATAGATAAGCACCAAAAGCCACTGTTTCCTACAATACAGCTTTAAGTGATTTACACGAAACTAAGAAAAAAAAAAAAAAAAAAACTGCCACCAGCCGCTGTGACGCAATGGTTAGCTTCGCAGGCTGGGGCTGAGACCCACTTGCCTGCACACAGTTACTGGTATGCACAAAGCAACTCACATGCAACAACTGCACTCACAGGTTTCAGTCCCACTGGTCATTCAATTATGAAAATTTTCAGTTCCAGCCAACTCCTACAAAGAGCTGAGTCTGCTAGGGACCAAAACATGAAGACTGGAAACACACTGCTGGTGTCTGCACACTCAGGCCTTGTTGGTGCCAAAATATATTAAGTAAATTATGTTAGGGAATTTGGGTACACCTGTCATGTACTGATGCAGTGTAATGCCAGAATGGGATTCTGCAGCAGCATCTCCGTCATCCTAAACCTCACCAATCATCATCATACAAAAAGTATCAAACTGGGTGACCCTAAGTTCATGCCTTGTGATTTTATTTCCAAGTTCCTCTCCCTATACCTGGCCATGGTGTGCTCATGTCAACTTTTGCTGGCACAGGCATATTCACAGGGATTGTCATTAATTAGATGTGGTGACACCCATCATCTCAACCCTCCTCCCCCCTTTCTGATCGAAAGGCAGAATGGGGCTGATAACTAGAATCTCTTTCAGAAAAATGAAGAACTCTCCTCTTCTGATATCACTCACACACCACAAGAACCCCCTCCTCAGTTGGTAGCCTATTTCTAAAACAGCCTGACAAAAAAAATAAATAAATAAATAAAAACTGGACTCTGCTCTTATTGCACAATATCCTGACCACGGCAGAAACTTTGGAATGTTTTCCCACTCTTTCTTAACAAGTCATTGGGAAATTATCCCTCAACGCTTCTTCTGAAATATGCAAAGACTGTTTTCAGACTCTTTCTTAACAAGTCATTGGGAAATTATCCCTCAGCGTTTCTTCTGAAACATGAGAAGACTGTTTTCTGGCTCTTTCTTAACAAGTCATTGGGAAATCATGCCTCAATGTTTCTCCTGAAATATGTGAAGTAGACCCTCTGCCATCATCTTTGCCGTGTGAATGTCTGGAGCCTTCACTGCCTCACATGACTCTTGTCACAGATGGTTTTTCTTCTTCTTTTTATTTTTGTGTGTGTGTGTGTGTTGCGCTTTTCCTTTTTTTCCCCTTTTTTTCCCCTATGTTTTCACAACTTCATTTGTCAGAACACACTTTAAAAAAAAAAAAAATGTCACTTCACTCAAACTTTTTAACAAAACAACAGATCAGTCTCCAAATTGCATTTTCAGTTCAAAACAACTGAAGAAAATCAGTCTTTCACATTTGCTACTCTACCTTGAACAAAACAAACTTCTCGATCTTCATCAGTTGATGATCATTACAACAGCAATGATGACAGTGCTGAAGATGACTACCTAACTTGAAACAAAACAATCTCCTCAGCCTTCATCAGTTGATCATTACAACAGCAACAATGACAGTGCTGAAGATGACCATTTTGTGGTGGACATGACCAAAGGTTAGGCTAAACAGGCATTTGAGAGCAATGGCCAAGAGACTTAAAAAAAAAATTTTTGAACCAAACTGTTTTTACACAGGCAGACTGTGATCATACTGTTAACAGTATAAACTGCACAAGCTGAGAGTATGTATCCACAATGTATAGATGGTCAACTATGGCAAACAAGCTTTTACTTTTTGATCCATAACTTAACAGAACATTCGCTCAACAAGCTCTGTGTACTGCTGACTAATTTGCATGCAGAAAGTATTGGGGGTTGGCGATAATTTTCAACATAAGAAGATGAAGCATGAACAGTATTTCAGAAAAGCTGTAATATGGGCAAGACAATACATTGTGCACACGGCATACGTTTCACTTCAGTGAACAACGACAACATTCTAAAATAAAAAAAAAAAAAAAAAAAGGGGGGGGGGGGGGGGGAGGGAAGAGACAGGGGGAAAAGGGGGTGTCGTTGTTTGTTGTTGCTGTTGTCATCGTACCCTGGCTAAAAGACTCCAGGGATCTTCGGAACAGCCAAAGTACTTGAACACTATGCTACAAATGAATCAGCTGGGGAAGAGAACATTACGTGTGTGACCATTTTTGATTACCCTGTCACATGGGCAGCCACACTCTGACTTCAGGGGGATTTTGGAGACTGATAATGTTACGCTAGGAGCTTATCACAACTGAAGACAATCCCCGCATATCTATGCAGAGCATAATAACAACATTTTGATGTAGCCTTGGTGTTCTTGCCTAGATGTCAACTGGCCTGACAACCTTAAGCCAAGGCGGGAAGGGGGGTGTCAAGTAGAATCTTAATAGAGTGGTATTGTAAACATACATGAAAGTGAAAAGGGAACAATGGAGGTGTGATTCATCTACACTGGAGATTTTCTCTACCATCCTGTCACTGACGTCATTAAAAATTGGTTTTCGGACAGTCACCTGGAGAGAGAATTTCCACATGTCTGCCAGAACATTTAGCTGTCACAGATAATTGGATGGGTGGGTATTTCAAGCTTGCAGAAAGTTTCTGAACTTGTACAGGTAATATGTCCACATCTGGAATGCACACTGGTAATTTTGTGTCCACAGTTTAAAAGGCAGTCAGCTTAGACTGAGAAGGTGTGAAGGAAAGCAACAGAATTAGAACAAGGATTTTTACATTATTCACATATTTTAGCCACAATATCTCTGATCACGCACTTTAAAAGCAATAACTGAAAAAGAATTTCAGGATGATTTTACACAAACCTTCCCAATGTTCTAAAATACTGTTGACTTGAATGAAAATGCTTGACTTCTTCTTGTTGACTGCTTGAAGTTCTTCAAATTATCATATTATGAACATACTGATTTGACATGAAAGTAGAAACAGTACCGTCATAATATTCATTGAATATAGCCATATTTACAGGAAAAAATATTCATAAAGATAACTGAAGCACACCTGTATCAGTTTATGGACAGTATTTTTGCTTCTATTGTTCTAAGCCTTATCAGCTATGGTACAAGTATGACGGAAAAGTGTGATTCATCATCATCATCCACTAAGTGTCCACAATTATCAAGTTGATTATTCTGACACTTTTAAGGGGCAGACGCACACAAAAAAATAAATTCATTAAAAAATTTTTAATGATTTTAGGAGGCTGAAAAGCTCTTGACCCTGATATTACCAAAGACGTTTTATCAGTAATAATCTGTAAAGACAGGACTGAAGGCCTGGCGGCTATCGAAGTAATTGCAATCCCAAGTGTTGTCATAATCTTGATCTTACTCATGATACGAATCATACTCATTGTACTGTGATGACAGCTCTGAAGCCAAAATTCGAAAACAATTGAGATAGTCTACAATAACGTTATTCAGAGTCCCAATATCTCCTGGCAAAATCAAATCACTAACTTCAATTTACCTTGTTGAAAAAAAAAGTGGTTTGTTAAAACTACTGCGATGACAACGTGGTAACTCCTCTTACGCGCATCGGGGAAATAAACTTGCCGTTTTTAGAACAATATGGCGCGAGATATCACAGGGTACATCACTCTCACAACGCACTTTCAAAAAGAGTTAGTAAGAAGAGGTGAGCGATAATCCGAAGGTTACTACTAGATTAATTAAATGGATGTGATTTTTTTTTTTTTTTAAATGAGAATAAAAATGGCACAACTTCCACTTACTGTTATTCGGATTAGGTTTAAAAGCTAATCGGCATCCCTGCCGACGATTCTGCTACGATTTAGTAAACACATGCAAAAAAGCAACACCGCACGCACGCGCGCGCGCGCGCGTGTGTGTGTGTGTGTGTGTACCAATAACTTAGAGACCTAGTACTGACTGATTACGATCTACTGGTAAAGAAGTCATTACGGTCATACTGTTCTCACGAGGAGGTCTTGATCCTTCAGTGTATAAGGTATACTACTTGTCCTGGATAGAACCCGTCCCCTCAGCCTCTGTGTGTGTGTGTGTGTGTGTATGTGTTCTTCCCGAGGACTGTCAGGAACTGGAACAGCCTGCCTCCTGAGGTTATTTCCTCAACCTCAGTGGAGTGTTTCCCACTCACACACACACACACACACGGCTTGAAAAATGGTGCAGTCATAACAGGCTAAAGGCACAGGAAAGCAGCACACTTTAAAGATAAACAGTTTATGTTAAATATGGAAATACTTGAGAAAAATATCATCATCTAATTTCCTATCTTTCCCAGCATCCCTCTGCCCAAGTGCACGGTTATTCCCCAAAAGCCACACTTGTGTGTATCAAAGAAAACGAAAAGTTGACAACGGGAACGAACTGACAAGGACTGAGGAAGAGAAAGAGACAGACAGAAAGAAGACAGAAAGACAGACAGACTGGTGTGTTACTGTAGAGATTGCCTCACGAACTGGCTATTCAACAACTGGGCAATGGAGCTGTCATCCGCACTGGCTGCAACAGATTCAGTGCTGCAGGCTATCATACAATATTATGATTCCTTTCTCTTAGCCACCATTAGAGACCGGTACACGCTGCCTGAAACTGTTGTCGCAGCAGACACTCTTTCCTCTGTCAAGCGAGGATGCTACGTCCCTGAAGGATAAATCAGATTGCAGACAGAATAGGTAGATGTAGCTTTCCTTCCTCCCTCCAGTGCCTCTCAAAAAAAAAAAAAAAAAAAATCCTCTGTCCACTCTGTGTTGGTGTATGATGGGAACAGCTAATCCTTTGGGATGAAAAGCAAACGCGTAGTGGCCTACCGGTAAAACCCATGTTGAGCAAGCTACTATTGTAAATAATGCCTTATGCCTTCTTTCCTGTAAGTGGCTTTCTATACATGTAAACCATAAACTGGCAACATAATCTTTAACCTTGGTCAAGATTGAAGATCGAGTGACCCAGAATGAACTATTTCGACCCAGACCTAGGATAAGCGTCAAGAGACCCTGAAAGTGTCACAGAGACCCAGAGTGATGTTAATGATTGTCACCCAAAATGGATCACGGCGAAGAAAAAAAAAAAAGTAGATGAAGAACATGATTAAAGGGTCAAGTGACCCTGAATACAACTTCCTAAATCGATCTGAAAGATCCAGCGATATGTAACAGGTGAGCTGGCTTCCATCTAGATCATCAAGTTTGAAATTAAAAAACCTAGACCTAGTACAGGTTTGGCCCAAAGGTCTAGTGACTCAGAATAAGACAGACTATTATGCACCACATCAGGGTTAAATTTCCAGTGACCCATAATGGGACAGCCGGCCTAAGTCGAGGTTAAAAGTTAATGTCCTAGAATGGAAAAAAAAAATGGAAAGAGAGGGGGTTGGTGACTGTCAAGGACACAGACAGAGAACAGGACTAGACACAATGCTCTTGGGTCTTCTTCAGGCTAAAACAGATAACATTTAGGACAGTGACAAGAAGAAACATGTAGCCACTTAGCTTCGCTTTGACAAGTACTTCTGTCACTGTCCTAAATGTTATTTGTTTTTTACCTGAAGAAGACCCAAGAGGTCGTAACGCATTGTGTCTAGTCCTGTACTCTGTTTTCCTGTGTCCTTGGCGGTAAACTAACCCCCTCTCTTTCCAAATTTTGCATCATTTTCCACCCTCAGTCACTCCTTTTTGAAACTTGACCTAGAATGGGTTTGAAGGATCCAGGACGATGTTACTGATTAGATAAACTAGAATGAGACCATGATGACCTAAATCTATGTTAAAGGTCAAACTACCCCAAATTGGAAAATTGCGAACCAGCAGGCCTATGTTATAGATGACCCAGAATGGGTCGTGTGTGTGTGTGTGTGTGTGTGTGTGTGTTCCCTTGGTTCCTCGGCTAGATTCGCAATTGATTGGATTCTTGCGTATGCGATTGGTTTTTAATCCTACCATGGTACATTCCATCTTCAGGGATGACGCATGCACATGACACAAGCGTGCATGTCATTCATTTTTGTCTCATCCTGACTATCAATATATGATGACCTCAGGAAGGTGGGATGGAATATCGTGTGTGTGTGTGTGTGTGTGTGTGTGTATGTGTGTGTGTGTGTGTGTGTGACTGTCTGTCTGTGTGTGTGCTTTCATACATTCATGCATGGGTCCTCGATTTAATGTCTCATCTGAATTACCCTGGGCTCTGCACTGTCCTCAGTGGAGAATCAAACCCTGGACTTCGGAACAAGTGTACAACGGACCGTCTTGCCCACCAGACCAAACAGATCCCCAAGGTCTTGAATCAGAACGGGCCCTGGTGATCCAGAATGATGTGAATGGCAAAGCAATCCATGCTGAGTCACTGATGACGAAGACCTAAAGGTCAGTTGACCAAGGGTAGGAATTTCTGACTCATTGTTAATATAAACTACGTTTTTCAACACACGTTGGAATAATACTTGCAACAGTCGCTTCACTGCTTTGTCACACGTTGCGAGCGTTATACCATCATGCAACACATTGGTTAGATGTTTTTTTGCCAACTTAGAACATTCTTACCTTAGGGATTACTCTAAGCTTATTGTGAACATTTATCCTCTACTTTTTGTAGCTGCCTGAGATTGAAAAATGGAGAGAGAAAAAAATCAAGTGTCCTAAGAGAATGGGCCGTGACTGCAGCGTTCTCAGTCCACACAGCAGGGTATGCATGGCCCCCCCCCCCCCCCCCCCCAGCATTTTTGTTATTAATTAAAAAAAAAAAAAACAGAGCTTACAAATGCGCTGAAAGAGGACAGAGCGCTGGAGATTTCAATATTGCAATATTTGTCAGTCATACACATAATATGTATACAATTTTAACTTGACAGCAAGGGAAATAGGAATATCAATAATAATAATAATAATACCACCCACCACTACTACTATCACCACCACCCAACAAATCTTACACAGAAGGGAAAAAAAAAAAACCACCTGTGTATTCATTCAAATAGAAACCTTCGAATGAAATGTAAGGCAATGCATTTATGATAAACCAGTTAGATAATATAAAATGTCTTATTATGCCCAGTTAGATATGGATGTCTGTAGTGTGCCTTTAATATTTCTTTCAACAAAAATTGCATACGCATCCCATCCCATTCTCCAGGCTTTCACATTTCAGCTCAAGGAAAGTACAATTATTCCATAAAGGGAAAAAGACTCGAATGAAATGGGGGGGGGGGAAAAAAAAAACGAAACGAAACGCACGAATAGCGAAGTAAAGGGGAAAGAAAGCTTAACTTCATATTCAGTATCTACCTAGCTATCCCTTGACCCCCGCCACCACTCCCTTTCTCGTAGTCCCTCTTCACCCCCACCCTAACCCCCATCCAAGTCACACCGACTTCACCACATACACATATTCACAGTGCCTTGAGAAGCATATGTATACCAAACAGAGAAACAAGAGTATCTGAGTACCCTTTGCCTAGATTGCCAGTTATGTAATTACACTTGCAGTCGCAAACAACGGGGTATGCATGGTTGAGTTGGTAGTCTCAAAGGTCCAATGGATCACACGCATTTTGTCGTAACAGATCAGGGCTGGAAGTTATCACGAGGCAGCAGCAGACTTAGACTTCGACAACTTTACATGCGCAGGTGGTGACACTATATGGACATACTCGTCATCTGCTCTTGCATAGTTTTCAGGCTTGTTGGGAGTGTGTGTGTGTGTGTGTGTGTGTGTGTAACAGCACCAACAAATCCCCTTCTCTTTCCATAACAAAGACACACCTGCTAACAGCATTTTTTGTGTTATTATTGAATTTATTGCAGAGCCTCAGGAATAAAGATGTCTCCCTTTAGATAGCCTTCTGTCAATGTTTGGCCGTTGTGTTACTTGCAAAATCGTCATGCTCAGGGAAGAAGGGGGATGAAAATGGACAGGAAGTGGGTGGGGTGGGGGTGGGGGAACAGGGAAGATGAAACAGCAAAAAATATGAAACCAAACCATCTGCTGATTGCAATATATATATATATATATATATATATATCAAATTTGATTTATTTCAAAGCCTCGTGAGTAAGCTACTTAAAAACCATGGTGGTTACTGTAAATGATCCATCCTTTTTTCTTTCTGCTGGTGCTAATCATTTGTTTTACGGAAAACACGCACACATGCACAAACAAAAAACACCCAACATAGCTGATATCATTAACAAAGAATTTCCACGCAGTCCATTGCTTTTGCTCATCTAGACTGCTGCACACAATGTTAATGTATCAATACAAACAGGATTACTTGACATTGGGTAAAGGTCCAGACCTAAACACTTGCATTATGAGTATCAGCTATCACAAAATTTTGAAGAAAAAAAAATGGAAGTAAGTAAAGCCAGCCCATCAATCCTTTTTTTTATTTTCCGTGAGGGGGTTTTGTTTGGGATGGGTGGGAGGACATTTTACCTCAACCATAGCTGTATCTGGAGTCTGTGAGTTGTGGTGGAGGGTAAAGAGACTTGTCTTGGACCCACTGTTTTCTTTGGTCTTCCTTGAGCACTGACTACTGTGCTATATTGCCGACAGTGAAGTTCTGTGAATGGCTCCACAAAAAGTCTTGAACATTCAGGAAAGGGAAGACATGAAGTAGCTTGAGAATTGGGACAGAAAGAGTGGAAGATGACTCAGTGCAGTATGTGTACATCCTGGTGAACGTACAGTCATTTCAGAGCCCGGATATTACCTAAAAGGACAGCAGCATTAGTATAAGCGAGACATGCCCCCCTCCCCACCACACACATATACGCACACACACACAGTACACACACACACACACACACAGAGCACATTATATGAGGAACATTCCAAATGTTTTGTTGATGAAACACAAGAGTGACAGTGGATCACCGTTTAAAGGATGCTCATTTAAAAAAAAAAAAAAAAAAGTGCTACAATCACACAACGCTCCTACCCTCTTTTCCTTCTCGTCCCTTTTGCTCAAATTGGGTTATAGCACTCAGTAAAGATTGGTAAATGAGGAGAGGAGAAGGATGGGGGAGAGAGGGGGGGGGGGGGGGGGGGGGGGGGGGGGGGGGGAACTAGTGGGAGGAAAACAGTGATGGAAACCAAACCATTGCTGATTGTTGTGGTGTTGATCTCTCTCAAAACATTTATTTCAAAGCCTCGTGAGTAAGGCTACTTAAAAACCATGGTGGTTACTGTAAATGATCCATCCTTTGTTCTTTTGCTGCCTGCTAATCATTTGTTTTACGGAAAACACGCACACATGCACAAACAAAAAACACCCAACATAGCTGATATCATTAACAAAGAATTTCCACGCAGTCCAGTCATTTTTTTCATGCTCATCTAGACTGCTGCACACACATGTTAATGTATCAATACAAACAGGATTACTTGACCGTGTGGGTAAAGGTCCAGACCTAAACACTTGCATTATGAGTATCAGCTATCACAAAATTTTGAAGAAAAAAAAATGGAAGTAAGTAAAGCCAGCCCATCAATCCTTTTTTTATTTTCCGTGAGGGGGTTCTGCTGGGATGGGTGGGAGGACATTTTACCTCAACCATAGCTGTATCTTCTTTGTGTGAGTTGTCTGACTCACAGTTTTCTTTGGGTCATGACTACTGTGCTATATTGCTGACAGTGAAATTCTGTAATGGCTCCACAAAAAGTCTTGAATTCAGGGAAAGGGAGACATGAAGTCATAGCTTGAGAATTGGGACAGAAAGAGTGGAAGATGACTCAGTGCAGTATGTGTACATCCTGGTGAACGTACAGTCATTTCAGAGCCCGGATATGACCTAAAAGGACAGCAGCATTATAGCGAGACATGCCCCCCTCCCCACCACACACACATATACGCACACACACACACACGTATATACACATACACAGACACAATTATATGAGGAACATTCCAAATGTTTTGTTGATGAAACACAAGAGTGACAGTGGATCAGGATTTGGGGATGCTCAGAAAAAATTTAAAAAAATGTGTACTACAATCACACAACGCTCCTACCCTCTTTATGACATTTCTCGTCCCTCTTGCTCAAATTGGGTTATAGCACTCAGTGCAGACTGGTAAATGAGGAGAGGAGAAGGATGGGGGAGAGAGGGGGGTTTGGGGGGGGGCAGTAAAATTCATCCCATCTAATAAAACTAATTGGAAAAAACAGTGATGGTTTGCATCTTTGTGGTGTTGATCTCTCTGAACAGTGCAGTTTTGAGTCGAGTCTGTTAGGAATCTGAGAGTAACGAGAAACACCACACAATGCAGTTTTTGTCCCTTTTTGTGCCTGCATATTATGGGCGTGTTTAAGAGTGGTGTGTTTGTGTGCATCAAAGGGTTTGTTCATGTGTGAGTTGTTTGTCAATCGCTGTGTATGCAGGTTTGTGTATGTATGACTAAATTACATGTCTGTTTTGCACACATTATGGTGCATGTGCATGTGTGCCTATGAGCTGTGTGTATGTTTGTGTATGTGTGTTTGTGCATGTTGCACGTGTGTGTGTGTGTGTGTTTATGCTTGTGTATGTGCGCTTGTGTGTCTGTTGTGTGTGTGTGTGTGTGTTTTGTGTGTGTGTGTGTGTGTGTGTGTGGTGAGAGTGTGTACTTATGTGCGCGCACATTTTCTAGTATGCTGAGTTTTATTTGTTTTTCGCAATCTGCTGCATCTGGAAAAACCACCTCAGAGCATTATTTTTCTTCATATAATAGCTTGCTCTTACTTTGTCTCATGAACACATTTAACTTTTAACCATCTTATAAGATCGAATTATATTATTAAAAGTGAACTTCTGAAAATCATAAATCACATACAAAATACACTTACATTCCACCTAACACACACACACACACACACACACCACACACACACACACACACAAAATGAAGACCAAGACAATAATTTCATTATTATAATCAATTTCCATCATAACAACATCAGCTCAATCTCCAGGATTTGGGGTTGTACAGAGAGACTGAATTAATATTGTACCCCAAATGCCACGGTTCTGTGGAACACTAAGATGACATTTATGACACACACACACACACAACACACACACACACACACACACACAGACACACACACACACACATGCATGTGTGCAGAGTGGTGCACTTTTCAACAACACAGAGGAAGAAAATCATATATACTCTTTGTGCACACTCAAATTCACATTCAATCATGCAGTAAAATTCATCCCATCTAATATTTTAACTTGTAAAAGACCTCTCATTCTTTGTATCTTACTGCTGTTTTCTGATTAGATAAAAATTCTGTAACTTAATTTGTCAGTAAAAACATGATTGCACACCAAATTGGTTCATGAACTATAGAGTTGTTCGAGTATCCACAGAAAATTTAGTGGAATTTTTCTACAATCCACAAAACATTTATACTAGAACCTGTCCAACTGTCCATGTAACATACGAAGGAACTCACTCTACTGTTTGTGAAACATACAGTGCAACTACTTCTATTGTTCTTGGAACGCAGAAACTCATTTTAATGACCATGAAACACGCTCTGGAACTCAATTCTATTGTAAAATTTACAGAGAAACTTGTTCTATTTTCCTTAGAACATGAAGTGTAACTCATTCTCTATTGTTCACAAAACCAACTGAAGCTCACTGGTCATGCTCCATACGGACAGCTATGTTAGGGCTGTAACAGAATAATGATGGGTGTGGGTATGTAAAGGAGTGGGGTGAGGGGGGGGGATGCAAAAAGGAACAGAGTGCGAGTGATATCACAGAGGATCATAAAAGATGAGACGGCTAAATGAGAGAGAGACACACAGAGACAGAGAGAGAGAAAGAGGAACTAATTGGTCATGTATATCTTTCATTACCAGAATGCAGCATAGCATAATTGTTGGGCAGTTGGACGTGATTCGTACACCCATCGACACAGAAATGAACAGGATCACATAAAAGTCAACAGCTGAAACAGTTACAATGCAAACTCCGTGTCCACTTGATTTAGAAAGTGAGGCTAAGTGTCGTCTCGACTGTAAGAGGCAGTCATTCTTTGACTTCAACCGTGGGACTGCACTTTGGGGCCGAGATAGCTCAGTGGCAGAGTGCAAGACTCGGAATTTTGGTGATCTTGGGGTTGCGAGTTTGAATCTCTGCTAGGCCATTTGGGTACAGGGGAATTTTTCCTTCAAAGTTAACATTGGGTTCTGACTCAATTTCTCAATTAGTCCTTCGAATGAGACTATAAATCGAAGTTCCAAGTGTGAACGCACACATAACATCTTGCACACATACGTAAAAATCCCATCACCAACTTTCCAAAGAGAAGGCCAGTTTGGCCGTTGGTATGGATGACACAAATACACATAGCATGGACCCTGCGTGAGAAATTGAAAGAGTGAAGGAAACTGAGCGAACAATATTGACTGGCTGACAAGGGAGACGACTGAATGAAGTGCTGACAGGCAATTCTTCAGTCGGCACTATCCAGGTAGGCAGCCGATTGTGTACGCGACAGTGTGGATTGTCAGCGTCTAAAACCATTGGCAGGTGCTTTAAAAACGCTATGTTATTATCATTATTATTTTGACAATGTTGCTGGAAGCTTTGGACATAGTAAGCATCACAAATAGTCAACCATTCAGATCTTTCACCAAAACATTTCAGACAACAATTTTTATCTCCAGATTTAGATTTAGAATCTGGCACACAATAACTGTCTCAAATGCATGAGATGCCATGCTGTTGAAAGCATTTACAAGGTGTATCAGAGAGATAGCAACACTCCTTTAGCAGACACCCCATCTTGTTACCGTGAGCTGGATTCTTAGACTGGCCCATTGCCTATGTCCATCCTAAGATGTAACCGATGTTGTCAAGTATAAGACCCCCAAGAAAATGGGAAAGTTCCCACCCAAAAGAGAGACAGACTAAAAGCTTGAGGCGAAGACTGACATAAAAATCTCCCATGTCCTTATTTGAATTAACCCTGAAAGTCTTTCCTATTCCAGGAGTTTGTGTTGTATGTCAGTAATGTAGGGTAATGTTAGTCACCCACAAAGATGACTGAATTGTAGGATAATATTAGTCACCCGCAAACATGACAGCTGACCCATCAAATGACCTTATACTTGTGTCGGGCTGTGTGCGCATGATGTGAAGAGACAGTTTCAAGTTCGGGAATTCACCCTGTAGCAGAGAGATGTTGTTAAAATGCATGATGAGAAGGTCAAAACATCTGCCAACTTTCTGTCAGAGGTTCCCTGCATTTTCACCTATTTCACAACCTGTCCTCTGTAAAAGCACAATATGGGAAGCCCTAACAATCGTTGCAATAAGCGCAGAGGCATATGTTAATGTGTTTGTAGCCTATGTGACACTTACAGAGAGATGTAGGTTTTGAAAATGTCAGAAAAAAAATATGCAGGTGAATGGAATAACATTAGGACCCAAGACAGACTTGGTGCATGCTTCTTTTGCATGAAGCACGCTGCCACATGCACATACCAGTGTTCATTTGCACTTGCCCCCATCAGCAGGCACATGTATGTACCTCAGCTCACCATTTCTTTCAAAACGATTAAAAGTCTAAATTAAAAAAAAAAAAAAAAAAAAGAAAAAAAAATCCCCACATCCAAGCAAAATCACGAAGATCACTGAATTATGATAGATGGTGTTGAGTAAAGCATCGTAAGTAATCCCTGCCCAGAACAGACTTTCAGAGAATAATCAGCACCCTCATTTTCAATAATCAATTCTTTCAACAACAACAACAACAAAATTCTCCAATTCTGTGGGCCTTCATGTCCTGCTCTCACGATGACCTCAGTCTAGATTTCCCCTCCGTATCTACACCCACGGTGAGTCCATCCAAGTCATCTGTACGGCAAGTTTATGGGAAGTGCTGTTGGATGGATGCGGTGGCGCCATCCACTAGGAAACATTCACTCATGCCAGCTTCCATGACTAAGAAAATTACTGTTGTCATTACAGTGAGTTGGAAGTCATGTCCCGCATATGCTGTATCAAAGAAAAGCCACAACTGACCACTACAGAAGTGGCTTACTGCAGTGCAGTGTCTCCTATGAAGGGTTGCCTCATAATGACTGGATACCGATTTGTTCCCTGTGCACTGCTGGTGGGGGAGCCACCAAAGTACAGACCTGGCTATGGTTATGTAAAGGAGGAACTGGAATGAGCAGCAAGAGAATAATGTCAAAGGGAGCGGAGACAATGCAACTGTTTAAAAAAAAAAAAAAAAAGATTCCTGACACCATGGCAGTCAAGAAAACAAGTCCAGGTCGGCATCCTCCTCCTCTCTGCATTAGCAGCAATGTACTGCATGATGTCATCAGAGCTCATCTCAGTCTTTGGGGAGGTAACCCTAGCCACACCTGCACCCGCAGCATCTCCGCGGCCTTGACCTTCAGCCTTGACTTTTCTTGGAGCCGGTACAGGTCGCTCGGCAACTGCTGGTTTGCCTCCTGATGTTCCATCAGCCCCGGCAACTCCTGGCTTTGATGGAACCGCGGGTTTGGCACTTGCCGCTGGTTTTGTGCCGGGTTTTGGTTTGGTTGGAAGAGAAGGTTTCTTGGAAGGCTGAGGTTTGGAAGCTAGGGGTCGTTCTGGAGGCTGTGGTGAAGTGGGTGATTCCAGATGCTGCTGTTTGATTTCCTTCTCTAAAGTGAGCAGCTTGTCAAGATCAATGTCCTCGTCCACGCTGTAATTCAGAGGAATGATGTTCAGGCAATGACTGAATCAAGAAAGAGTAGAGAGAGAGAGGAGAGGAGGAGAACAGGGGGGGGGGGGGGGGGGGGGCGGCGATGATACTGATGTAAAATTTATCAGAGAAACTTCAGACCAGTCAAACCAATAAAATGGTGTCCAATCAAACACCATGAACAATTGTACACACGCATACACACACCACACACACACACACTTATACACATGCATCCACACATCATTCACACACACACACACACACACATTCACACATTTACACACACACCACACACACACACACACACACACACACACACATACATACACACACACACACACACACACACACACACATACACCATGCAGAAATCCAACACAGGCACATAATAAATACATTACACAACCAACATATCAACAACACACACATTATACAACCCATTCATGCACAAAACAGACCACATAACACGCCAATTACACAGCACATACATTCAGAACACACACATACTCGAGGAGTTCACTTTCAGGATCTTCGGAAGGGACTGAAACTGCTTCTCGTTTGGTGATGATGGCGTCAGGAATGAACGCAAAATCTTTCTCGTCTTCTTCCGTCAACTCACGCTTCAAATCTTGGCTTTCAAAGAGACTAGTATCTGCACACACACACGCACACACACACACACACACACCAATTACACACTCAAACATATAACTGAAAATGTTTGTTTTTTCCCTCGGATGTGCCATGCCGATTTTACTGGACAGCAGCTGTTCCTTTTCATCAATCTGTTTCTCTTGGTCGGCAACATCAAAGAAAAAAATTCTCCCATTTTTTTCCTTCAACCATTTCATGGATACAATCATCGTTTGTACTTAAGTCCTGACCATTGGAATAAAAGGTTTTTGCTGGGTTTTTTTTTACATCATAAAGTTGGTATTCTTAATGCAAAGAGCTGAGAACAAGGAATGTCTGATATTTTAATGCTAAGTAAACACAAACTATGTCATTGCTTTTCTAAACCTCGTAACAGTGTTTCTATATTAGCAACAATATTTTTAGCAGCATACCAAGTACAAAGTTCATGCCTACTCTTTCCGTTGATAAATAACAATAGACATTTACTTAACCCCTTGACTGCCACTATTTTGTATCAGTTTTGTACTTCTGTGTGCCGGAGCAAAATTTGACTTTTTGCAGTAGGTTCACTAATTTGATCAGTGTTCATTTATTTGTACAGATATCTCTTAGATTTTTGGCATGTTTTTTTCTTATACCCAGGGCTATAATATCTGCAAATAATATTTCATTTTGTTCATATGAGTATAATAAATAATCTTATAATTCAACTTTTTTTTAAAAAATCGTATTTTGCAAGCATACAAAACCCCACAGCAGCAGCAAACAAAAAACGTACAAACCCAGTAAAAAGTGGTTTTAGTGTTTACTGAACACCTGTGTAAATATTTGGTAGTGAATTTACAACCCACAATTGTTGATTTATATGATAAATGTATGCATTTCTGGGGTACAGTACAATCCAGGTATCAAGGGACACAATTTTGTTTTCTTAGGTAGGCTCACTGATATGCCCACTGCTCTTTCAATTCTTGACATATATCTTAGATACTTGGGAAATTTACTTGTTATATCCTTGGCTACAGTCAGACATCACAATAGTTTGATTTTGTTTGTAATGAGTAGACCAAAAATATACATAATGATGAATGTTTGTTTGAAAAAAACACACTTTCAGAACATAAACAAAACTATAGCACTAAAATCACAATGAAATACCCACAAAACTGGTGTTAGTATCCTCTGAACTTCAGGACCAACATCTATATTCACAATAAAGCTTGACAATACATAAATTGTTTAGCAACCCATGTCATAGGGGGCACTCCAGCCCAGGTAACGTGGGAAAGAAGATGGGAACTGCACATTATCCACAGCATCAGTCTGCACATCTTGCAAGCCTCTTGGGAATTTGTCTTGTTTAGCAGAGATGAACTAACAATAACAACACTAAGTGTAACTTCCAATTATTGTCAGTTTTCTTTCACACATGTGGTTTGGTTCACTCATGAACTAAGTGCGATTGATAAAAAGTCATCACCACAGAAGGTAAGTAAAACATTGCAAAACCAACCACACAAAAAAAAAAAAAAGAAAAAAAAAAGAAAAAGAAAAAAAAGGAAAAAAGAGACTGCTAAAGATAGGACTGAGCTACAAAAGGCCACACCACAGATGATGAAAGCACACTAACAACTGAAAAATAAACCGGTGTCGCAGAGAATACACCACACCACAGAACCTATGGACAGAAGGATCAGGATCCCACACTACTGTGAATAAATGCCACTTATAGTTGACCGACATACATTTGGGTACACACACACACACACACACACACACACACACACACACACACACACACACACACACACACACACACACACACACACACACACTGTGCACAAGCACCATATTCAAAAGCAACACACACACACACACACACACATGTACACACACACACACACACACACACACACACACACACACACACACACACACACACACACACACACACACACACACACACACACAGCACCACACACACAAAGCACCACATGCAAAAGCACCACCCACACCACACCATGCACAAACACTACACAAACACCACACACACACACACACACACACACACAATGTATACCCACACCATGCACAAGCACTGCTCTCTCTCTCTCTCTCTCTCTCTCTCTCTCTCTCTCACACACACACACACACATACTGTGCACAAGCACCATATTCAAAAGCTACACACACACACACACACACACACACACACAAGCACACACACACACACACACACACACACACACACACACACACACAACTCCATTCAAATTATCAATGTTCACCTTGATACCTGGATCACCCGTGAAAAAAAGGTCGAGATTTGGGCAATCAACACTGGCCTCTGTCCATTCTGAAACAAGTTTAGACTGACGAGTGCCACATCCTCTTCCTCTGCTGCCACACCCCCTCACACTGGACCCTCGCCATTGTCCTGAAACCCCCTCCCCTTCCTCGACTCTCCTCCCGACCTCTCACGAAAGGAGGGTGTAAGGCAGTCGACGTAGACGGAATCGGCTCGTTCTCTCCGATTCGGGCCCACTTGTGCCGGTATCGCTCGGTTTGAAGTCGAGGATCAGCTTCGTCATCAATACCAATCTCCGATAGCAAAGGGTGGTGTTGATTGTGATCGCTTTATTCCTCCTCCGAATCGCTTCGTTCCACTTCTCTGAAGTCTTCGTCATCGTTTTCACGTCTCGGATAACTTCTTGAAGCACTTCAAGAGCCATTAGATCGTTTTGAAAACGGCACGCGCCTGATCGAACTGCCTGCTCGACTCGTCATCTTGAACCGAAAATGACTCCGCCGAACTTTGCCGAAGTTATCGTCCGAGCGGACGACGCGAGCCGGTCAGTCAGCGACCCGCGAAAGGGAAGAAAACCGTCCTTTAGGGTCCCTACTACCGTTTAAACCATTTTTTCTCCTTGCCTCCCTTTTTTAAATCGCCGAATTTTGATGATGAAATTACCTCGAACGCCGTCGTGCAAGGGCACACAGCTTTCCCGAAACCACCACGAACGCCGTTCGTGCCAGGGCAGTCAACGGGTTAAGTATTCACAAGTGTAAGAATAAAAATAATCATACATCAGCAAGGGAGAGAATTGTGATCTGGTGGCTGTTGGGAAAGAACTGATTCCAAACTAAAAGGATTGAAATTTTCGTTTTCCAATAGCCTGATTTCTGGAAATCTAATTCTGGCCAGGCTGAAAACACAGACAGCATTTGTGAAAGTTTTCATGGTCAGAGCAGTCACAGAATCAACAGTCCCAGCATGTATCAAAGAATTCCAACATGCACCCATCTCAGTGCTTGTATACATCTTCAACATTTACAATGAATAAGAGGATCTGCATGTGATGTCAAAGAGTGGGAATGGGGGTATATGTAACATCAAAACATGGAAACGCTCTGTCAGTGGAGAAGAAACACATTCACCTGCAAGATTCATTTTTCTTCATAACATCCCAGAGGTGAAACAAGGGAGGTAAGACATCAACTCACAGTTCTTGTTCATTCATTGAGAGATGAACCTCTAAAACACCCTTTTAAAATTCTGCACAGTTAAAAGATATTGGGAATGATATCCTTTTTTTAAATTCTTTTTTTAAGCTGCACCTTTCCCATCAACATTAACTTCCCTCCCTCCAAAACCTTTATTATTCATTTCACATGCACATTTACCTCAATGAAATCTTCAAGCCCTGTGACGCTTAAGACAAACAGGGTTAGAAGTAAGATCTAAGCTGAGGTTACACAAGGACAACAAGTTTTTCACACACACAGCTGGACCCAAGATTGGCAACATATGTTGATTTTGAACCATTTACAGACCTTTCTTTTCAGATGATCAACGTTGGCCTTGAAATTTATCACAATTACCCATCTTTGCTCAGACACATTCGGCTTTAATTTTGTTGAAATACATATGCCCATTGCACTGCATTTCTGACCTGCACTATAAATCTTCTTTTAAAGTTTAACTGTAGGTTAATGATGGCCAAAAAAAAAATGGGAAAGAGACATTGTACAGTGTAAAAACACAATGTTCATGGCTGTTCACACATGCGTACAGGAACACTTGTCCAGCCAAACAATACCTGCTTCATTGTATTAAACTCCCTTCTTTTGTCTCTTGCATTCTGTGGAAATGGGTGTCAACCACAGCAAAGAGTCAGTTCCATCACTTTTTTTATACTTAATATTCACAGCAATTTTCAGTTCCATTATGACAACTTTTCCAGATTTATTACTGCATGATGTGCAGTCTTGACCAGTAAATTGCATTTTGAAAAACATGGCTTTTTCCTTTTTAATAATCACAAAAAAGAGAGAAGACAGCAGCAATCCATTAGTTCCTGGTCACTAGAATTGCAGGTTCTAGCCTTGGTCATCCCTGAATTTTTTTTACAGTAACAACACAACAAAAAAAAAAGTAATCTGATGTGAAAATTAGAAATATTATCGTTTGCCAGACTCAAAACACGCAATGATAAGTGCCCCCCCCCCCCCCCCCCCCCCCCCCCCCCTCTCTCTTTTTATGCTTCTGACAGTGCCTTCGTTTTATTTTCATCGCATAGCTACTACATCCCTGTTTAGACTCATAGGATTTTTATACATGTTGTCAGTGTATTCAACATTTTGTTTAAACAGTTATGAGGTTTTTGTTTTTTTTCTCACTCTCATGATTTCAGAAATCTTTAAAATAAAAAAACTCTTGCATAATAAACAATAAACAGATTTCTGTTTTAAATCATACTTTCATACTTATATGACCAACTGTTTTGTTTTTTTCTTTTGTTTTTCTTTTGTTTGTTTCACTGTCCAGACTCGAGACATTTTTGGCTGGACATCGTCCTGTTTCACAAAGTTGACTCAGAGATCAATCCTGTTATCAAGAACAAAATGGCACCTAATTTCTGAGAAACATTTTTTCACTATGATACTTGACTTATTATCCCAATTTCCCCAAACTGGTTCAAGAGACTGAAATCTGTGGTCTGACAGCTTATGGCATGGTGGTGTGATCAGGCTGGAACATTCATGAACATCAAGCAAAAAAATGTAAGTGTAAACAAATCTCTGTCTCTGCTACCTTACTATCTGCACTCTACTACTCCTTGTCAGCAAACAATGTGTGTGTGTAACATTTTAAATACATATTCACATCATTACGAAACAAATAACCTCTGTCATCATCTGTCATCATCTTACACATGGGTGCAAGCAAAACTTGCACTCACAAAGACACCCTGAATCGAACGCGCACTCCCTCTAAACGAAAAACCAACAAACAGCTGTCAGCTATAAGTATTCCTTCAGACATTAATCACTTGAATCACATCAAAACCCAACACACCTCGTGCAGATGAAGCACGAAGGTCTGACGTTGAAAAAAAAATCCTCCTCCTTCACTGCAGCTTGGATGATGTGGACCCTGTCAGGAAATCTCCTCCATCCTCCTCCTCCTCCTCCTCCTCTTCGAACAGATTGCTGCTTGCCCTGTAACACACATTCACAGGTGAGTGTGGCATCCACAAGTGGTGCCTGAAGATTTTTCCCAACTAGCTAGCGGCGCAACACCTAACACACATCACACCTATAGATCAACCAGTGCAAAAACTAATAGAAACAAACGCAGACGTACATCTCTCTCTCTCTCTCTCTCTCTCTCTCTCTCTCTCTCTCTCTCTCTCTCTCTCACACACACACACACACACACACACACACACACACACACACACACACACACACACACACACACATCCAAAGTACTTGCAATGTACAAAGCAGTTTGATACCTCCTACTGAGATCTTTGCATGCTGAAACAACTCTTATGTATCACATGAATATTCATAGCTGGCAAAGTACCACAAGCAGGCATTCTAACTCATTCATCCATCCTTTTCTCATACTCAAATGTCCACATGTTTGAAACATTAATATAACTTTAATTTTTACATAATTATTGATCACAAAAAAGGAACAAAAGAAAAAAAATATGCAAACAGAAACAAACAAAAAATTTGTGTTTGTAGTCCAGTAAGCTTAAGATTAACCTTCGCTGGACATTGTTTTTGACTATACAGTCCCAATGTTGCGGGCGGGTCCCGTTCCCCCTCCCCTTTTTTTTACTATCCACACACTGTACATGGCATTTACTGTGTGTTTTACTGTATTCTTCTTCAGATGTT
>JADBJO010002485.1:185000-235000 GCA_016801955.1 Conus betulinus
CCACGTAATGAAGTCATAAAGCTGTATTAAACACGGTGCCCATGTAACAAAGTCATAAGGCTGTATCAAAACATGGTGCCCATGTAACAAAGTTATAAGGCTGTATTAAACATGGTGCCCACGTAACAAAGTCATAAGGCTGTATTCAACACTGTGCCCACGTAACGAAGTCATAAAGCTGTATTAAACCTGGTGCCCACGTAATGAAGTCATAAAGCTGTATTAAACACAGTGCCCATGTAATGAAGTCATAAGGCTGTATTAAACATGGTGCCCACGTAACAAAGTCATAAGGCTGTATTAAACACGGTGCCCACGTAACGAAGTCATAAAGCTGTATTAAACATGGTGCCCATGTAGCCTCCCACCCACCGCTAGAGTCTGGCTTGTTCTGCCACAGCCACAGCATCAGCAATCTGAGGCAACCCACCAGAGGAGATACTGCAATGCTGCCATGTCACCTCAGTGATGTAAAGTGGATTTGTCTTCATCTTTATTTCTCTTTGTCACAATGGGACAATGTCCGGCTTTTTCACAAAACACACAAAGTCAAAATCCACTGAACAATCGAAGAACTATAGCAACATAAAAGGATCCTGTAATCGAAGACCCAACTCCAGTGTGAATCAACAACAACATACCTAAGAAAGTCAGGACATGATTGCTGGTCACAATACGTGCAGTCCCAGAGATAAACTTCAGGAACACATCCAGATTATTCCGTCGTTCCTTAATGACAGCTTCGTTAACGATGATGGACTTCTTGGCAAGGGGAGGAAGTGCTGTCCCAGAGAAGGCTTCGTTCAGTCAGTTTAGCTCGAAGATCTTCAAAGTCTGCAAACTTCTTGAATAACTGCAACGGAAAATGTCAGAATTCTAAGCAATTGTACATGCACACATGCACACACACACACACACACACACACACACACACACACACACACACACACACACACACACACACACACACACATACATGCACACACTACACACACACACACACACATGTTTAAACCCTAAATTAGTAAATACATACATATACCCACATGTAGATACATGCACACACTATTTTCTTAGTTGTGCAAAAACACACAAGCACAAGAGAGCAGAATCACAGCACAGGATAAACACTGAATAAAGAAGAAAATACTGATCGCGACTCTATATCAGAATGATTCTGTTCCCTAGAAATATACATCAAGGTTCTCCGAAGGATACACTGGAGCAAAACAGACCAGGGAAATTACTTCAAGTGCAGTGAAACCTGAAAGAGAAGGTTGGTCAAATCAAATTATTAAAAAGGAAGCAAACATCTGAAATCAAATAACACGTTTCATGAAAAAGTGAAAACACCAAGTCAGGGTAATCTTCAAACTTTAAAAGCAGCAAGTGTGCCTGGTTTGCTCAGAATCATTGATTTTCTTGAGAACGGTAAAAGAACAGGAAAAAAGAGACTGAAACAAGAGAAAAAAAAACACCATCCGACTGAGTTAAAACATGAAAACATCTAGCAGAACTGCAGCTATCAGTCAGCCTCATTCTTCCCTCATGTAACAATAATTTTGTGGTAGCGGATTCTCCCTTTAGAAAATATGGAGGGGTGGTAGCCTTAACATTTGACATTGGGAACAGCGGTTGAGGCACTCTTCTAAAAAAAAAAATACATGGAAAACTCTGTTATAACTTTTAAAACTGAGGGCAGTAGTATTAGCTTCGAGGTTAAAAAAAAAAAAAAAAAAAGGAAAAAATCTTATCATCATTCTGTCAATTCTAAGAGTTAGTATAAACTTCAAAGTTCAAAATGTCAGGCATGCACAGACACATTTAGACACCAAGTCTGACTTGCTCACTCACTGCCAACAAAGCAAATAACATTCTTGCTTTTTTTTTTTTTCTTTTTGGTGTATAAATTCTGCTATCCATGGTAACAAATTGGATGAAAGCTACTCATGCTCACAGCTATCCTACAAGTGTTCAAAACTGTACATCCCTTTCACCCCTGTGTTTAGGACTTAACAATCTGCGCTTCAGTGACTGAGATATGCTGAACTCAGGGCAGTGATTTTACCATTGAGAACCTTAAGGATAACAAGTGACATAGCTTAGTTGACATTTTAGTTAACACACATGTACATTAAAACAATAATAACAATAACACTGACAATGAATAATACATTTATAGCATTGTTCTAGAGGAAAACTGCGCACTGTATTTCACACCAGTCTTCTTTTTCCGTCTGCCAGTTGGGGATATTATCGTGCCCCATGTCCCATCGACTTCAAAAGGACCATCTTTAACCTTCTTGCATTTGTTTTGCCCATATCCGGCTGCTCTGTTTGTCTCCACTTGTGTTCGTTATGTCTGCGACCAGCCGCGTATGCCACATTACTTTCCTTCACACACTGCTGCCTTATTTTAGTCAAGGTTGGCCAAATAAACTGGCATCCCTGAGAAGTGTCGAATTTAGCAGTACTATGGGGTGTGGGAAATGTTTCATTCAAGGACTAGGGTCATGAACTGGCCGCATTCCATTGATTTCTCAACAAAAAAAAAAAACAAAACAAAACAAAATGAATACTAGGAGCAGTTTTGGGCTAGGAAATGCAAATGCAAAAGGATTAAACCACATAATGTATGCTATGTCTTTTCCTGTACACATCACCAATGACCTCTTGAATCTATTCTGCCACAGGCTGTTGATGGAAGTTAAATCTTGTGTAAGACATTATGTGTGCATTCAGACAAGAAACCTTGCTTATAATCTCATTACAAGGATATTTTCCCCTAAGTTCAAGTATGGCTGCTTTAATGGCATATAAAAAATGGTCATATACACAAAACTCCACTCCCTTTGTTGGGCAGATGGAATTAATACTTGCCTGTCTATACAGGGAGTGTCCGCAGGAGTGTCAGCCTGCGTACGCAGAAGAAGAAGAAAATTACAAGGACGTTAACTCTGAGAAGGTCATATTACCTTGCAATCACATACTGTATGCACCTGTAGGCAATCATGTCAGCCCTGTAAAAGCCATAAACACAGAATCACTGATACAAATATGCATTCATGTATAGTAATGAAAAAACTGTTTGGTTTTGAAACAGACAGGTGGTCACACTAAGTCAGATAAAATGAAAAGAAAATGTTGACTCTCACTGAACTGCACAACATCAGATTCTTTATGACTGGGTAGCTTGAAGCAGGACAGGCAAGACACCACCACAATCTGGTATTCAAAGGTAGAGCGCACCAATCCTGGAAATTTCTCTGTAGCTTGTCACTGACAGGTCAATTCCTGTGTCTTTGTTCTTCAGTTCTCTGGATCAGAGGAAACATCAGAAAAAGGAACACATATTAGCTCTCTTCATGCATGATCAAAATTGTTGTTTCAACTGTTGTTGAGTCTAATATCTAATTCTTACAAGAAAGCAGAAACATTCAGAAATTACATAATATTTACACTAAGTCCAGTGACACACCACATCTGGTAAAATAACATTTTAAAAAGTATGACTACCAAAGAAATCATGCAGCTAAGCTACCTCTAAGAAAACTTGCCTTTCACTTACTGCAATAAATTTTGTGATTACTTGTAACAGCAGAGCATCACTCATGCTGATTTCCGATGTACATGCAACAGCAAACTCTAAGTCTAAAACTCTTCTAATACCACATTTCGTCAATCCACACCATGTTTTTTACAAATTATTTTCCTTTCACCAGTCTTCCAAACTTCCCTGGGTTTTCATTTTGGCAGTGTTTGTAAGATAGTTAACCTTGAAAATGTCATAAGGTGCAAGCAGACCTCTGAGCCAGTGAGGTGGGCATTTCACGAGTCTGCCAGGTCAAGTAGAAAAAGATGACTTTTGCTGTATAAAAATGTCTGATTCCTCATACATGTGCGTGCGTGTGTGTGTGTGTGTGTGTGTGTGTGTGTGTGTGTGTGTGTGTGTGTGTACTATTTCTGCACAGTTTGGATTTTTTTTTTTTTTTTTTTTTTAATAGCAACAAATAATAAAATGATCCTAGCATAACTAGTTTTGCAACTGTTACTGCCTTTGCTGCTACATCCCATTCCCATACCATTAAAATGATGCAACTGGATTCTTATGACGACACCAAACTTAAAAGTTCAGTTTTGTTCCTACTTAGTTCATAATGGCAAGTTGTGAGGATCAGTGCATATGATGATAACTGAGCTGCGATGTTGTTTGTTGTCTTATATATTCCACGATGAAACGTTGTTAAACAAAATCAGTGCACTGAACTGAGTCTGAGTCTTTGACGACTGTAAACTAACCTGCTGGTGTTCACTGTAGCAGACGACCTATCATGTGATGCCGATTGTTTTTGCACACAAAATGATAAATTTTGCATGAAAAATTGAACATGAAATATTTGCGCATACGAAAAAAAAAAGAAATGTGGCATAATCAACACACTGCATACCTGACAGTTACTGTTGCTTTTGGCATGTTGCAAAACACTAAGACTTTACTACATCAAAGCCTGGTTCTGTTGACAGTGTTCGCATGTGTAAGCCCCTCCCACCGACGGCCATGACATTAACGAGTTCTCGAGGGAACGGGGTGGACTAAACCGGATATTGAATATTCACATTTAATTACAACATAGATTTAACAAGTTGCAGTTTTCGTTAGAAGTAAGAATACTTTGATAAAAGAAAAAAAAAATAGAGGAAGTGTATGAGTAAAAGGAAAGGGGTGGGGGTGTAAAAGACCATCAAACATAATCTTTTTACCGTGCCTGTGACTAAAATTAAATTTTCCATTCACCTACTACACATGAACCATAAAATCGTTGCCAACACGGCAAATGTAGTCTCCCAAACCCCAGCTTTCACCCTATCCATCTTTTGTCTGAGCTGACAAGACCAAAACTCGCTGAAACCCATGCATAGTCTCCGTCTTGGCGAGCAACAGTCGCCCACAAATAAGTTCTGGGCCTAGGTCAAGTCTGCGTGTACAGGAAGTGCGAGCTTTCTGCCACCGAAGAACGATAGGAAAGTCACACAAGAAACTGACCAGCTAGCGCATATGCCAACTATGGTTATTCCACGGTGCCTTCAGCTCACACCTTCCACTAACACCCAAAAGGGATGCATTGTGCAAAATGCCAACTGCCACAGAGACCAGTCAGCACACAGGCTGACTGGCCAAATATACGGAAAGCAACGAAACGGCTGTAAAACGACATTGTCAAAGTATAACGACGACCGAAGTGACCCAGAGGAAGTCTGGACAGAGCTGAAGGAAAAGCTCCACTCGGCTGTCGAGGCACACATCCCAATCACGACTCTCCGACCAAAGAACAGCAAGCTATGGGTGGATTACTACACCAAGAAGCTGATCAAGAGGAGAGACAGATTGTATAAAAGATGGAATAAGACTGGAGATGAAAAAATCCACTCCTAAGTCAGAGATCCTCAAACGCCAAGTTCAGCGCAGACTCCGTAGAGCCTACTGGTCCTATACTGAAAACCTCAAGTGTCGACTCCATGCTGACACATCTACAGTTGTCCACTCTAGCAGACAGAAGAAGAGCAGCAAGGCTGACCACCTTCAAATATCATCGAGAAGAGGTCAGCAGCAACACCCCATTCAGGGCCACACCAAACACCCCAACACAGTCTACAAGACAGTCTCACGGGGGGACATGTCTCCTCCCTGCTTGTAAAACCAACTACAGGAAGTTTTCCGTCTTCCCGAGGACTGTCAGGGACTGGAACAGCCTGCCTCCTGAGATTATCTCCTCAACCTCAGTGGAGTGCTTCAAGAGTCCAAATTTGACCAGCCAGCCCCCCCCCCCCCCCCCCCCCCCCCCTACCTACCCCCCCCCCCCACCCCACCCCACAAGTCCCCCTACTGCCAGTCCTACATGTCTATGTCAACAGCCTTGTGGAAACCCCCAGTTTTATACACATCAGAACCATCAAAATGATGATGGCAGATGTTTAAAGAAAGAAGAAGAAGGAGGTTAGATGACTTAGCC
Source organism: Conus betulinus (assembly GCA_016801955.1). NCBI lineage: Eukaryota > Metazoa > Mollusca > Gastropoda > Neogastropoda > Conidae > Conus > Conus betulinus. The sequence continues at coordinate 191,012 of JADBJO010002485.1, forward strand.
GTCACAGTGTTTTTTTTTCTTCTTTTTTTCCGGAGAGTGTCCACAATGATCCAGTTGATTATTCTGACACTTGCGTGTGTATGACCGTTTTTTTTTTTTTTTTTTTTTTTTATCCCGCCATTAAGGCAGCCATACTGCAACTTCGGGAAGGTGCATGCTATGTGTAACGTGTCATCCATACCGACGGCATAACTGGCCTTCTCTTCCGTAAGTTGGTGATGGGGTCTTACATGAGTGCAAGATGTTGTGTGTGCGTTCATCACACACGGAACCTCGGTTTATAGTCTCATTGGAAGGACTGTATGGGGAATGGATTCAGAACCAATGTTAACTCTGAGGGAAAAATCCCCCTGTACCAAAACGGCCCGGAGATGCGAACCCGCAGCCCCAAGATTACGAGTCCGATGCTCTACCAACTGAGCTATTCCGGCCCCATGGTCAAGACCATGGAGAAGCTTTTGGCAGTGAGACCTCTCAGTCATCCTGGAGACCAGATAACGCCAGCTCAAGAGTTCTCTAAGCATGGCGCTCTTTTGAACAAGCACCCCCTCCCAGCCCCAGATCTGATTGTTCCCTCCAAAGCAGAGTAGATCCTTAGGACTGGAAAATAGTGTGTATATTAGGCCTACGTGAGTGAAGAGAGAGGAACTATGCTACCCTTCCCAAGATGAGAGCTACTGAACCATGTTGCTTACCTGCATTGCCTATAAAGTCATGAAACAATTATTATCGTCAGTCATATCAGCAGAAGGCAATGGTTTTTGTTTTGAACAACATGGTGTTGGGACCAGTGAGACCCAGCTGTAAGGCTTGTTCAGCGATCTACCAATGATCTTTAAGCAGGAAAACGGGTTGATTTTATAGTAATGAACTTCATGAAGGCTTTCGACAATTTCAATACAGCTGGACTCACAATTTGTACATAATACTGTGGGATTAGAGGTAGGATCTATGCTTGGATACAAATTCCATAAAGACGACAAAACTTCCATAGGTTCAAGACGACAGCAAGCAGTAGTCCAGCGTGTTACGTCTGCTGTATAAGCATTCTTCCTGGCCGGATCAACTCTGACGCGAGGCTTTTTGCAGATGATGTTACAGTATCCTGTCCGCTTATCTGACATCTAGACCATGCTGTAACAAGAGTATGCAGACACTGGAAGTATATATAGGAAGACACATGTGAATATGAGCTTCCATCCTGTCAGGGAGTAATTATATGTCCCACAGAGGCCTTGAACTGTCAGCAAAACAGCGAGTGGGTTAGGGGATCTGCGCAGCAGTTTGCTTGGTGGTGGGCTCTGAAGTCATGTGTGCCCCTTGACATCTCAGTGGAATGCCTATGCTTGCCTACACCCAACGTCAGCACAGAGCAGGCTTCCAAGAGAGGTGCAGGATTGTTCCCAGCTGGTTGGTTCAGTGATTGAGGCCAGCACTTCCCTGGGTCACACTGGCATCTCGATATGTCCTTTTTCATGTCTGCCTTTGGCTGATTCTGGAGGAAGGCCCAGTGATGGTGAGGAATGACTCACTGACTGCAGGAAAAGTCTTGTTGACTGTAGGAGAGGCTGCAACCCAGGATCCTCTTCAGACGGTTTGAAAAAAATTGTGGCAAAAGCTTGGCTGCGCCTGAAGTTGTACTGTTTTCACCAAACGGCAAGCAGGCTGTGGAATCCAGGCAACAACATGGTGGTTGTATCTTTTGCCGTGGGCTCCGTGGTTATGAGACATGGGCTGGTGCACCCCATGGAATGCTTTCACGGATGTTCTGTTGTGTCGCTTCCAGTGGTTGTCACGTGATTGTTTCTGCCATGGAGCGGTAATGTACTTTGTCATCTTAAAGGAATGCATGCATGCCTACATCCTATGCCAACATAGTGCAGGTTTCCAAGAGTGAGTGCTCCTAGTCGGTTGTTTGACAATTGAGGACAGTACTCATTGTGGGTCCCACTGGCACCTCAGGGTGAATCTTTTCATCCTCTGCCTTTCGGCCATCTCTGAGGAAAGACCTAGCGATGGTGACGGAAGACCCACTGACCACAGGGAAAGTCCTGCTGACATGGGTAAAGGCTGCTACCTGGAATTCTCCTCAGAAGGTATGACAGTCTGTGTGACGAACGCATGGATGTCTGGAGTTGTACCATCTGGTTTCGCCTATGAGTCAAACAGCTGGTAGGCTGCGGGATCAGCGCAACAGTATGCTTGGTGGTGGCGTCGTTCGCCAGTGTGCTCTGCAGTCATGCAAAACAGACCAGTACATCCATGGAGAAACCTTCGTAAACATTCTGCTGGGTTGCATCCAGTGGCCATCAAACGATGGCTTCAGCCAGGGAGCAGTCATGTCCCTTGACGTCTCAGTGGAATTCCCTGTGCATGCCTACACCCCATGTCAACACAGCGCAGGCTTCCAAGAGAGGTGCAGGATTGCTCCTAGCTGGTTGGTTCAGTGATTGAGGCCAGCACTTCTCTGGGTCACACGGCATCTCTGGATGTCCTTTTTCATATCTGCCTTTGGCTGATTCAGGGGGGAAGGCCCAGTGATGGCGAGGAATGACTCACTGACTGCAGGAAAAGTCCTGTTGACTGTAGGAGAGGCTGCAACCCAGGATACTCTTCGAACGGTTTTGAAAAAATTTGTGGCAAAAGCTTTGTTGCGCCTGAAGTTGTACTGTTTTCACCAAACGGCAAGCAGGCTGTGGAATCCAGGCAACAACGTGGTGGTTGTATCTTTTGCCGGTGGGCTCCATGGTTATGAGACATGGGCTGGTGCACCATGGGAACGCTTTCACGGATGTTCTGTTGTGTCGCTTCCAGTGGTTGTCACGTGATTGTTTCTGCCATGTAGCGGTAATGTACTTTGTCATCTTAAAGGAATGCATGCATGCCTACATCCTATGCCAACATAGTACAGGTTTCCAAGAGTGAGTGCTCCTAGTCGGTTGTTTGATAATTGAGGACAGTACTCATTGTGGGTCCCACTGGCACCTCAGGGTGAATCTTTTCATCCTCTGCCTTTTGGCCATCTCTGAGGAAAGACCTAGCGATGGTGACGGAAGACCCACTGACCACAGGGAAGGTCCTGCTGACAGTGGTAAAGGCTGCTACCTGGAATTCTCCTCAGAAGGTATGACAGTCTGTGTGACGAACGCATGGCTGTCTGGAGTTGTACCATCTGGTTTCGCCTATCAGTCAAACAGCTGGTAGGCTGCGGGATCAGCGCAGCAGTTTGCTTGGTCGTGGCGTCGTTCGCCAGTGTGCTCTGCAGTCATGCAAAACAGACCAGTACATCCATGGAGAAACCTTCGTAAACATTCTGTTGGGTTGCATCCAGTGGCCATCAAACGATGGCTTCAGCCAGGGAGCAGTCATGTCCCTTGACGTCTCAGTGGAATTCCCTGTGCATGCCTACACCCCATGTCAACACAGCGCAGGCTTCCAAGAGAGGTGCAGGATTGCTCCTAGCTGGTTGGTTCGGTGATTGAGGATAGTTCTTCTCTGGGCTGCTCTGGCGTCACCAGGTGTATCTTTTTCTGATCATCCTTTTGGCCAGCTGTGGTGTGAAAGTCCCAGTGTCGGTGAGGAAGGACCTGCAAACGACAGGGAAAGTCTCGACGACAGTGGGGAAAGACTGTAATCTCTTCAGAGGGCAAGTAAAACTGTGTAGCGAAAGCACGGCTGTAATTAGAGTTTTACTGGTTTCAACTGTCGGCGAAACTGAGTTCGTGCTGCAGTTTGGTTGGTTGTGGCGTCTTTTGCCAGTGAGCTCTGTGATCATGAAATGCAGGTCGATACGCCATGGGAACGCTTGTGAAAAGTTTCTATTGTGTCACGTCCAATGGCCTCACACAATGGCATCTACCAAGAAGCAGTTATGTCCCTTGTACGCGCACGTGTGTGAGTGTGTGTGTGTGTGTGTGTGTGTGTGTGCGCGCGCGCGCGCGGCGCGTGCGTACGTGTGTATGTGTGTGTGCGCGCGCTCGCGCGCGCGCACATGTGCAGTGGGCTTAAGTGCAGGCACCTTCAAGTGTGCGTGCATCTGTCTGTCTGCACATGCGTGCACATGTATGTGTGTGTGTGTGTGTGTGTGTGTGTGTGTGTGTGTGTGTGTGTGTGTGCGCGCGCGCGCGCGCGCGCGCGTGCGTGAGTGTGTGTGTGTGCATTAAGTGAGTGCTAACCCGTCAGGATTATTTGTAGACTCAGTGCCATAAACATCATTTATTACTAGTTGCTCACTCTGTCTCTGTCTGTCTATCTGTCTGTCTGTCTCTCTCTCTCTCTCTCTCTCTCTCTCTCTCTCTCTCTCTCTCTATGAAATTATCTTGCTCAAGTCGAAGCTGTTTACTGAAGGAAGAGGAGATAAAAACTCACTCAACAGTGCTTCATTAGAAATCGGTGCTTTTGTTTTCGCATAGTCTTACAAACGGAGAAAGCCAAAAAGAACATATGTTCCAGTTTGAAAGTAGATTACGTGATTGCAGTGGAGATTATGGGGTGTGACGTGTGGATTGAAACAAGATGAAATCCAGTTCTCAAACCACCAAACAAACGGAATGGACAAATTACAATACAGAACAGGATCAACATGTTTGGCCTCTGCAAATTACAATGCAGAGTCAACATGTTTGGGGCCTCACAGTTTTGTTTCATTTTGTCTTGTTTTAAACAGATAACATACGATCAGGTAAAAAAAAAAAAAGGAACAAACAGATGACACAGCAGTGCATGATGCGTCAGTGCAGGTGTGAATTGAAACTGCAGGATGCAGGTGAATTACCAGACCACCTAACAGACAAATTGCAATACAGAATCAACTGTTAATAAAATGTCAAAAAGGAGATCACAACCTTCAAACAACATTTCTATGAATGAATGGTATCAACATTTTAGAAATTTGCAGAAAAAATACTGATGATGAGAATGACGTTATGAAGGAAACGTTGATTGATGATGAAAATGAAGTGTTTAAACTTGATGGAATAATACCCGAAGAAGAGAAACTGCTTGCTTTAAGGAAATTGAAAATGGCAGATCTGCTGGGCCAGATGGTATGATTGGTGAAATTTTCAAGAATTCCAGAGAATATACTTTGAACTTTTTTTTTTTCATTCTGGAATATCGTGACAGCTGGAAAGAGTGTGTCATTTTGCCTTTATTTAAGGAGGAGGATGCCGTTTATGTGAACAGTTATGGAGGGATTTCATTAAGTAATATTTGTAGCAAATTGTGTAGTTCCATTATCAATGGGCACATCATAACAACATAACTGGTGAACAACAACGTGGGTTTAAAAAAGGTTACCCACCCATTGACCATGCGTTATTCACTTTACTAGCTGCCACTCAGAAACAGTTTGTAAGTAATGTTGCATCCATCGATTTTGAAAAGGGCTTTGATTCTGTCTCTCGTAAACTTGTATATGGCCTATTTTGATGAAAAATGGATTAAAGGTAAACTCTATCGATATGTAAAGAACATGTATAGCAAAGTAAAAGCAAGAATAAGATCAGGAGTAAAACTGTCTGACTTGCTAATGTGTTCTCGAGGCGTTAAATAGGGTGATGTCCATAGCCTCTTGTTATTTTCTTCATTCATGAATGACTTAGTATTGGAATTAATTGAAAATGGTAAGCATAGAATTACTTTCGATATTATAGAATTATTCAGTCTGCTTTTCGTTGACAATATCATATAATGGTTCACAACAGTAATTGGACTCCAACGATAACTAAATAGTTTATATTCAGCAGCAAACAGACTGGAATTAAATATTAATATGAATAGAACTAATGATATTGTATTTCGGAATGGAGGGTACATTCTGTTGGGTTGCATCCAGTGGCCATCAAACGATGGCTTCAGCCAGGGAGCAGTCATGTCCCTTGACGTCTCAGTGGAATTCCCTGTGCATGCCTACACCCCATGTCAACACAGCGCAGGCTTCCAAGAGAGGTGCAGGATTGCTCCTAGCTGGTTGGTTCGGTGATTGAGGATAGTTCTTCTCTGGGCTGCTCTGGCGTCACCAGGTGTATCTTTTTCTGATCATCCTTTTGGTCAGCTGTGGTGAAAGTCCCAGTGTCGGTGAGGAAGGACCTGCAAACGACAGGAAAAAGTCTCGACGACAGTGGGAAAGACTGTAATCTCTTCAGAGGGCAAGTAAAACTGTGTAGCGAAAGCACGGCTGTAATTAGAGTTTTACTGGTTACAACTGTCGGCGAAACTGAGCTTGTGCTGCAGTTTGGTTGGTTGTGGCGTCTTTTGCCAGTGAGCTCTGTGATCATGAAATACAGGTCGATACGCCATGGGAACGCTTGTGAAAAGTTTCTATTGTGTCACGTCCAATGGCCTCACACAATGGCATCTACCAAGAAGCAGTTATGTCCCTTGTACGCGCACGTGTGTGTGTGTGTGTGTGTGTGTGTGTGTGTGTGTGTGTGCGCGCGCGCGCGCGCGCGAGCGCGCGTGTACGTGTGTATGTGTGTGTGCGCGCTCGCACGCGCGCACATGTGCAGTGGGCTTAAGTGCAGGCACCTTCAAGTGTGCGTGCATCTGTCTGTCTGCACACGCGTGCACATGTATGTGTGTGTGTATGTGTGTGTGTGTGTGTGTGTGTGTGTGTGTGTGTGCGCGCGCGCGCGCGCGCGCGTGAGTATGTGTGTGTGCATTAAGTGAGTGCTAACCCGTCAGGATTATTTGTAGACTCAGTGCCATAAACATCCATTATTACTAGTTGCTCACTCTGTCTCTGTCTGTCTGTCTGTCTGTCTGTCTGTCTCTCTCTCTCTCTCTCTCTCTCTCTCGTGTGAAATTATCTTGCTCAAGTCGAAGCTATTTACTGAAGGAAGAGGAGATAAAACTCACTCAACAGTGCTTCATTAGAAATCGGTGCTTTTGTTTTCGCATAGTCTTACAAACGGAGAAAAGCAAAAAGAACATATGTGTCCAGTTTGAAAGTAGAGTACGTGATTGCAGTGGAGATTATGGGGTGTGACGTGTGGATTGAAACAAGATGAAATCCAGTTCTCAAACCACCAAACAAACGGAATGGACAAATTACAATACAGAACAGGATCAACATGTTTGGCCTCTGCAAATTACAATGCAGAGTCACATGTTTGGGGCCTCACAGTTTTGTTTCATTTTGTTTGTTTTAAACGGATAACATACGATCGGGTAAAAAAAAAAAAGGAACAAACAGATGACACAGCAGTGCATGATGCGTCAGTGCAGGTGTGAATTGAAACTGCAGGATGCAGGTGAATTACCAGACCACCTAACAGACAAATTGCAATACAGAATCAACTGTTAATAAAATGTCAAAAAGGAGATCACAACCTTCAAACAACATTTCTATGAATGAATGGTATCAACATTTTAGAAATTTGCAGAAAAAATACTGATGATGGGAATGACGTTATGAAGGAAACGTTGATTGATGATGAAAATGAAGTGTTTAAACTTGATGGAACAATACCCGAAGAAGAAAACTGCTTGCTTTAAGGAAATTGAAAATGGCAGATCTGCTGGGCCCAGATGGTATGATTGGTGAAATTTTTCAAGAATTCCAGAGAATATACTTTGAACTTTTTTTTTCTTTCTGGAATATATCGTGACAGCTGGAAAGAGTGTGTCATTTTGCCTTTATTTAAGGAGGATGCCGTTTATGTGAACAGTTATGGAGGGATTTCATTAAGTAATATTTGTAGCAAATTGTGTAGTTCCAGTATCAATGGGCACATCATAACAACATAACTGGTGAACAACAACGTGGGTTTAAAAAAGGTTACCCACCCATTGACCATGCGTTATTCACTTTACTAGCTGCCACTCAGAAACAGTTTGTAAGTATGTTGCATCCATCGATTTTGAAAAGGGCTTTGATTCTGTCTCTCGTAAACTTGTATGGCCTATTTTGATGAAAAATGGAATTAAAGGTAAACTCTATCGATATGTAAAGAACATGTATAGCAAAGTAAAAGCAAGAATAAGATCAGGAGTAAAACTGTCTGACTTCCTAATGTGTTCTCGAGGCGTTAAATAGGGTGATGTCCATAGCTTTCTTGTTATTTTCTTCATTCATGAATGAGTTAGTATTGGAATTAATTGAAAATGGTAAGCATAGAATTACTTTCGATATTATAGAATTATTCAGTCTGCTTTTCGTTGACAATATCATATTATGGTTCACAACAGTAATTGGACTCCAACGATAACTAAATAGTTTATATTCAGCAGCAAACAGACTGGAATTAAATATTAATATGAATAGAACTAATGATATTGTATTTCAGAATGGAGGGTACTTAGCGCTGTCTGAGAGGTGGACTTCATGGAATGAAAGAGCCATTGTAGTTAATGCATACAAATATCTGGGAGTATACTAGTTTTGTTTACTCTTAAGTTCAGGCCAATTCTGCAGCATGGAGCCGAAATCTGAGGAAAGGTAGTAAAGCACAACTGGCTCACAAACTCTGCATGAAACATCAAGACCACCACCATCTGATGTCACCATTGTAAATATGTTGGCTTTACTTGATTCAGTCAAGACGAGATTGTCTTCTCTTTTCCAACTTCATAATCTTCAAGTACCGCACTGTTCCTGTGAACTATGAGCGTATATAACGTGCTGACATTATGAGGAACAGACTGAACAAGCTGAACTGTTAAAAGTGCCGAGTATCTATGACTTTGATGAAGACTCCACCATGGAAAGCCACTGTGATGGCTGTTGATTGATCTCGTGACCAAACTCAGACCACACCAAGTTGTTTGTGCTTCTCGTGTATCGGGTCTATGTATACAAGGTCCAGGCAAATGTATCAGTAGGTTGGAGTACTTCGGGACATCAATGCACCTTTGCCCATTTGGCCTCATGTACCTGCAACTCCCAGGAATGCATGGTCTTATTAGCTCAGATATTGCATCTCATTTGCAAGGCGAGGGCAGACTGTTGACCCTCACAATCTGGAAAGCTGGTGACTTCTATAGCGGGCAGCACAGTAAACGAGCCAAGGCACCATGTGTTTGCTAGGAAGTCTGTCAAGCTGAGGCAAGGTTCTATGTATATGTCAAGAAGTATGTTAAGCTGAGGCAAGGAACTATGTGTATACCAAGAAGTATGTCAAGCTGAGACAAGGTTCCATGTGTATGCCAAGAAATTTGTCAAGCTGAAGCAAGGTTTGTGTATCCAAGAAGTATGTAAAGCTGAGGTAAGGCACCATGTGTATGCCAAGAAGTATGTCAAACTAAGACAAGGTATCATGTGTATGCCAAGAAGTATGTCAAGCTAAGGCAAGGTTCCATGTGTATACCAAGAAGTATGTCCGGCTGAAGCAAGGTATCATGTATATGCCAAGAAGTACGTCAAGCTGAAGCAAGGTTCTATGTGTATACCAACAGTATGTCAAGCTGAGGCAAGGTTCTATGTGTATACCAACAAGTATGTCAAGCTGAGGCAAGGTTTCTATGTGTATGCCAAGAAGTATGTCAAGCTGAGGCAAGGCATCATGTGTATACCAACAAGTATGTCAAGCTGAGGCAAGGTTCTATGTGTATTCAAGAAGTAGTATGTCAAGCTGAGGCAAGATTCTATGTATATACCAAGAGAAGTATGTCAAGCTGAGGGAAGGTTCTATGTGTGTCCAAGTATGTCAAGCTGGGGCAAGAAGTATGTGTAGCAAGAAGTATGTCAAGCTGGTTAAGGCACCGTGTGTATGCCAAGAAGTATGTCACCTGCTGACTATAGTCGCTAATCAGCTGACCACCAGGCACCACCTGACTTGAAAATCTCGAAGTATGGGGTGGGTTAGCAGCACCCCATTCTCTCATGCACATGCACGTGTAATGTGGATGGGAAGGCGTGCAGCGTGAATGTTAAAGCCGATCTATTCATTCATATCACTGGCCCACACACACGAGATTGTGCACATTAATGTGCGTACGCATAGTAATGGGACGTACCCACATTAGCTAGGCACTAAAGATCAGGCAAATGCAGTGGGTTTAAAGTGTCATTCATTATTCCATCTTACCAACTCTTTCTCAGTTGTACTAAGCTCAACGTGGCTGTATGACTTAAGCGGCTGACACACGAGCCTCCCTGCCCGTACGCTTCGGAAGTACCAGTCAAACCCGATCCCAAACGTAGCGTCTGTCACAGTAAACGTTCATCTCTCAAACAGACTTTGGCATCCAGTTAAACCTGACCATTCGAGATACACTGTCATCTATTTGAAACGGACAGTTAGTATCCCCCGACCAATCAACGCTCAGCATTCAGCCAACACCCATGGTATAAGGAAAAATGGCGTTGTCCAGCAAGGCGGTCAGACTGTCCAATTCGGAGACCAAACATCTGATTGAATTGTACCAAGGCCATGATGTGCTTTGGAATGTCAACTCAAAGAATTATAAGACTCTAAATATTCGAGAAAAAGCTTCGTATTCAATTTTACAGTCCTTTGAAGCGGCATGTGGGATCAAACTCTAAGGTTTTAAAACTATTGTGAAGCACTCCATCCATTCGACACGGACTGGTCGGGCCGCACAGGTTCGAATGTTTCGACTCAACTGTACGGACGAAAAGGCTCCTGTGTCAGCAGCTTTACATGATGTGATGTATCATATATATGGACTAGCTTGCATGCAAGTGACATCCCTGATGAAGCTGAAACATATCTGTCTTCTGCATTTACTCTGGTATGAAGTCACAGGAGTACTTCGATCCAACTCATTTTTTAAGCTAGACGGTTACATTTCCTAAGCTAGACGGTTACTTCCACTTCCTGGCGTGATCACGTCATCACCTTCACTCTTCATCAGTTTACTCCTCTCAGAATTGGTGGAGAGCTGGGAATTTTTCATAGATTTCATTTACATCAATTCCCCGAAGATGGAGTATGGCTGCCTTAATGGCGGGATTAAAAAAAAAAAAGTCATCCACACAAATATCCGCCTGCGTATGCAAAAAAAAAAAAAAATAAAATAAAATCAAGATTTGACTCACAATTTAGCGTTTTCATGAATCATATTTTCACAGAAATAAACCCCTTAAAAAAAAAAAAAAAAAGAAAAAGAAAAAAAGGAGTGAATTGACAATTATCTGGTGAAAACCAGTTGAAAGGCAAGTCATGGTGACAAGCAGAGATGGTCATGTACATTTCCAAACCTCTAGATTTACTCATCATTAAATGCGCCAATTAGGGACAGAAACTGACAGAGGGAGGCAGCACACACACACACACACACACACACACAGTACCCATGCACAATCACAACTTAACGCTTCTATCTAATTTGTCACAGGCATATTTAATCATGATGAGAATAAGATAATAAATCATGATGAGAATACATTGTACATTTAGACACCTACTGGCTGCGAAAAATAAGAGTTCATATTAAGCAATGGAAAAAAAAAACAAAAAAACAATAGATCAACATGGAAACACTTGGAATAGGCGTGGGCAGAGGCAAAAAATTTTGTTTTCTAAACAAATGATCAAGTAAAACAAGGCATTTTTCAAAGGTAAATGAAGAACAAAATTCTAAAATCACAGTATCACATTTATTATTTCAGACAGGTGATGCAGACCTACACTGCTAAAAGAAGTCGGCTTAAACCAACAAATATTCAAACATTCAAACTCTACCTTCAGCAACTTTGCAGCAAAGAATGATGTTCTAAACATCAAAAAATGCAAATGCTAGTCTGCCACTGATGTCCCTGACCATATTATAAATACATGACCAGATAATTCAAGCTCTTCTCAATAAAATTTTTTTTAAAAAGCTACATAAACGGGTGCCTTTCATCCCTTGACCAACAAAGACAGCTCAATATCTCAATAATACCAGCATTTTCCCACTATTTGAAAAAAAACAAACAAACCCAAAACACTGTCAGAGAATGGGGAACTTGAATGTCAAGGCAAAATGCTTGTGCTTCTTGGCAGCTACTTCCAAGTTGTGTCACCATTAGAGTCGTGGCTGCCTAAGTGCATTAATTCATGAAATCTGTTCTCTTCTTTCCCAAGGAGAACAGTTCAATGGATTCAATTTCCACCGTGCCACTCTTTTGTGCATAATTTCCAGAGGCATTTGCACTCTCGTCACTTTTTGTGCTACGAAATATGTATGCGCGTGGTCACACAAGACTGCAAGTTGTCACTACTTCTGCTGCATTTCTCTCTGTGTATGTGTGTGTGTATTTTTGTGTCTGCGCAGGCATGTATGATCCTATGGAATGTAAAGGCACTGGCCTTTTCTTTCAGCACTTGACTGCTACATTTACATTTCTATTCAAAACCTTACTGTGTGAAACAACTCTACGAGCTTGAGAATTATACTCACACATTCCAATCTGAAGAAACTCCCTAACAGCCTCCAAGCATGTTTAAAAACAGAAAAAAAAAAACAACCAACCAAATAACTCTACCCCCCCCCTCCCCCACCCTAGACCATCTAGGAGTTGCAGAAAGTAGACCAAAACACTTAAAGATATGTGATTCATACAACTTGATTCAAAAAACAAACAAAATATACACAAAGCTATCGTTCTTATCTACTACTGCTAAAACTACGGTGCCTGGCCAAACAACATTTCAAATGCACTACAGTTCGAACCATTCGTGATACAGATGAATGTAACAAGTCAGGTATATCAGCTAATGTAAAACAGATCTCATCAACACTGGACAGACAACAGAGAGAAAACGGTCAAGACCTGCAGCGTTCAGCTTCCTTGTGTTACAGCCCAGCCAAGCACATGGCGCCTTTCAGGACAGTCACCAGACAGTGAAACAAGTTCTGTTCGACTGGAAAAAAAAAAAAAAAAAAAAAAAAACAAACAAACAACAAAAAACCAACACAACACAGCCCCTCCCCTCCCCTTCCGTGTACCCTTAAAAAGAACTATCATGTTCACATGATTCATACAAGTTAACCATTGTCATCACCAATTCTTTCCACACAAGAACGCATGTGGTGGCATGGGCCTGATCTCTTGTCAATTTCGGTTAAAAATCTAACATTTAATCCTCAGTCTGTGCATAAATAGTAAGTACTAGAAGAGTATTTTCAAGCTTTTTCCTTCCTGTATTGTGTCCACACTGATTAGGCAAATTTCGTGTGATTTGGTGTTTCATTTCAATGTCATGAGCCAATGACATAACCTCACAATGTAGCAAGTTTTTGATGAAATCATGGTGGATAATCTCAGCATGTGACTCTTTCTTAAATATGTATCCAGAAGCCTCATTAACTCACATGGTACCAAAGATACACTTGACCATGACGCAAGTCAAATGTCATTTGCATTCTGTCACAAACGTATCCATGCAATCTGTCAGAAAAAGCACTGGTGACGTGAGGATCCGAGGCTATTTATCAAGGAACCATGCATCACTGGATCCGTTCGGCTGCTATTTATCAAGGAACCATGCATCACTGGATAATTCAAAGACAACGAAAAACTGATATGCTATACATAAAAAAAACCCACATATGTCTGTACTTGTGTGCCAGTTTTATGTGCTAACTGATGTTTATGACATCGACTAGTTTTGAGTAAAGCAGCCCTGATCTTTCATCAGAGCAGCCAAAATATAAACTGTTCAAACAGAAAGAAGTTCACTTTCCCCCTTCAACGATCCAGCTTACAGCAGCTGGTAGCTTGAACAGGGCCGTGAGCTCAGGCCAGTACCAGGCGCCCACAAACTGCTCTATGATGTTGACTCAGCAGGAACATCGAACCAACAAGAACACAAAACATTCTCCATTTTCTCCAGTTATGGTCAAAGGAAAGGATCCACATTCAATATTAAGTATATGGCCATAGCTGAAGGAAAGAGTTTGTTTTTCTGGTTATACAGATACCTCTATGATCCAGACAGACTTTGAAACAAGGTCACCCAGCCTGCATGTGGGAATTTCTATGCAGCATGTGCGACACACTTCCTAATTTGGCAGCTTCTTGGCTAGTCACAGATGCGTGTCAAAGCACAAAACTGTTGGGAAAGAGCACAGTAACGTGCTTTAGATGAAGCAGAGTGTGATGGCGAGGTGCATGTGTACACAAAACATTCTGAGATCAATTTATGTAATGATTATTCACCAATGTTTAAGACAAAAAAGAAAAAGGTACTATTGAAGACTCCTTACTGTGTGCAACATGAAAAAAAAAAACAGAGCGGGGAGGGTGGGAACGCATTTGTGAAACATCACTATGTTTTTAAGGGATTTTTTTGTTGCCTAGATTATATACTTTGCGCCCTCCCCTCTCCTTTTTTTTTTTTTTTTTTTTTTTTTCTTTTTCAACATTTGTTTAAAGTCAGATTGGTATCACACTGTCCCTTTCTTACCTGTTGTCATAGTAAAACAGACTGTCGACTCCCGTTTTGTTGGTGATCTTTTCAAAGCATACTGTATGCAAAGTTTACTTTTCGCCCTTTCTTTTGACACACAGCAACAGGCTGCTACGTATGTAATGGAACCCTAGAATAAAGTACATGCCAAAACTGCACATGTGCAATGGTTGTAAGCACACTACTGTGCTAAAGTGCTGTTGCTGTTCTGAACTTATTGCCCAAGAATAAAGACCTTGTAGAGGAGAGCAGGTCCTCACACAGGATGATGGTGAAGAAACATAAATGTCAAAAAAAAAAAAAAAAAAAAAAAAAAAAAAATTGAAAGAAAAAGAAAACAGGAAATTACAGAAGCATAGTTCTATGGTAAAGATACTGTTTATATACCCCAAGGAGCTCAAGCAGGGTTCCTACAGACTCCCAAGAACAAAATTCAAGGAGTTTTCAAGGAGATTTTCTTTTTTTAATTCAAGGCTACAACACGTGTAAATGGATATGCCCCTTAGCTGTTTTCTGTCTTTTGTCGACTTTATCAGCTGTCACATCACACAGCAGGCAGCAGAAGTACTATTAGTACTAACTGGAAAGTCACTTTACACAAAAGAACTGCTAGAAGTCTGGGAAGTCAAATGCGCACATGCATATCAAGCTTTTTAAGCTTCAGTTCTTTGTTTAAACTTTCATCAAACAATAGCACGTAGTTTTGATCTTCTTCTGTGTTCTTTTATTCAACAATGAATGAAAGTGAAGTGCAATGCTAAATGTCACCAAATACCCACATTTTCCCTCACCACGCTGAAATCCTTTGGGGATTTGACTATCTGGAAACATTGTTTGAAAAAGCTGAGAATTCTGGTCACAAGAGTTGAAAATTTGGTGTGGGTTTACAGTGTGCAGCGTCCAAAAAGATTTCAGCACATCTGTCTTTGAGCAAAATGAGTCCACTGCGGCTGAAGAGCCAGTACTGGATACACAGACTCATCAGGATCAGGATTTAATGGCGACACATTTGTGTTTGATGCTGCTGCTGCCGCTGTATCGTTTGTAAGAAAGTGCGAGATGGGTATTTCTGCCGAAGATTTGCTTGACGCGAATAGAGCCATGTGCATTTTTTTTTTCCTTTGCTGTGGCTAACCAGGGCACTCTTGCCCACTGCTTGCACATCGAAACTTTTTTTGCAGACTGTACGGTAGAAGGTATGTTTGTTTACTTTGTCTTCTCTCGCCAAGTCAGAAAATTCTGGTTTATCCAACCACAGACGGTTGAAAGCACATTCCCCCCCCCCCACCCACCCTGCTGCCGGCATTTTCAAGCTTCGTTCACAAGTCAGTGGTCACAAAGAATTGATCAAGCAGGAAGTGCTAGACCTTCGCACATGCGTAGAATTTAAAAACTGCCAAAGTTACAAATTACCTCCCCTGGTTAAATTGTGGACAACAATGTAGGATCACAACTAAGTTGTAAAAATTGTTTTTTAAATAATTTTCCATCAACCTGAATGCAGAAAAAATCAAACTGCCATTCTTTTTCTCGCCACATTAAAACTTTTTTGGAGCCGATGGCTTGATTTTCAATGGTTTTCAAGGAGGTTTGGTCAAAAGAACCACATTTTTTTTATTTTCAAGGGTTTTCAAGGCCTTGAAATTGGCTCCCAGAATTCAAGGTGTTTCAAGGAGCGTAGGAACCCCTGTCAAGGCATCCCAATCTACTATGCAATAGCCCCTCATAGTAGAGTGCACAACAATGGGGCTAGGTCAATAGCGGTCACCATGACCGTCCAAGCCAGACACTCTAGTTGGTTTGTCATCTGCTCTGTTTCACAGTCAGTAGAACACAAATGCCTCGTAAAGTACAACTCATGAAGCAGTCAGTAAAAGCACCAAGGACCGAGGCTGACAAATCCTAGGGAAAATGGACATCACTGCACATTATACTTAAAAGGATGTAAAGAAACAGTACACATGCTTTAACCTTTATCCACTACAATGTCACAAAGTCTGTTGATTCCGCAACATCCGAACTCTCAATAAATCAATCTTTCGATACCTTTAGCTTATTTTGCCAAGCAGACTCGGTCATAACTCTACCCAAACATAAAACACTCTAAAACTGTTGGTCAAATTCAGCTTAATCATCTGTTTTTCATGCTCAAATTATGGAAATGTAGCTTGGAAGATCAAAGCCTCAACCTGAAGAATGATTATGCTGCACTGGCATCCTTGTCTAGGTATGGGATTTTAAACTTTATCAGAACCCAAAAACATCTATCAGTTTAAACTAAAAAAAAAAAAAAAAAAAAAAAAAGTCTCCTCTTTAGGGGGAAAAAAAAGGAACAACAAAAAGACCTAGTTGTCTACATCTTTGATTGTTTTCAATTATGCTGTAGCAATAAACTATTGACCTCTGAGAAAGGCGGCAAGCCAGTGACTAAAAATTTCAACCAGCAGCACAGCTGAACACAGGTATCGGGTACACAAATCTCATGCATGGACATCTTTAAATGCAATCAAAACGATCAATGTTGAATCTTGCCCAGCTGAGCCACTACATCAATAACGTGCTATTATACATACAGACACACACTCGCACAAAAAATGCACTAAAGCATTTTAATAAAATGTTTGCATAATGCAGCAATATAGATATGGTGCAATGTTCAGATGAAACTGTATCAAATAACATCCATGAATTTTTCAAAAGTTTATAGTTTATATATATATATATATATATATATATATATATATATATATATATATATATATATATATATATATATATAAATAAAAGTCTATAAACAGTAATCTAATGAACATGATTACATTCAGCAACACAGTGGAATTTTCAGCTTGATAAAAAGTTGAAAAATAACATTCACTAAAATAATATGCCTGCTTCATTCTGCAAGCATTCTTGATTTGGGAATCCAAGCCACAACACTGAGGGGCGATGACTACAAAAGTAGGAATGGCCATACTGGGCTTAGTAGGCTACACACACCGTGCCAATTTCCTATTCAACCTGTACTAATAACATGTATACATACATACACATACATTATGCCAGTCACCTCTAATCTTACCAAGGGAAGTAAGATAAGATAATGCTGCTTATAGCCCAGCCGACGGCAAAGGGCCACATCAGGGCTGTCACCACGTTAAAATCAACTCCCAAGGGAAAGTCAATTCCACCTTCATAAATGGTTTTCAACCAACAAAAGCCACCCATGTACTAATCTGAGGTCAAGTGGGCCAAACATGTCCACGCTGTCAGCAAATTATTGCTCTAAAGTAGAAAGCAATTCGTAAGACATTTTTTTCTTCTTCTCGCCCTGCAATGTGGAAGGACTGTTCTTCCACTGTAACAAACATCCTGGATGTTAACTGGCAACAGTCTGACAGGTGCAGCATCCAATGAAACCTTCGCAGTGAACTACCCTCTGATTAGGAAGCACATTCCCCACAAATTACCACAAATGCTGACCATCTGAAGTTACCATTCCATGTAGGGTTTAAATGACGTAGATCTTTCACTTGCCTTTGCCGTCACCGAGAGATCATCAATTACGTCTTTACACTAGGCAATAATCGGTCTCTTACAGACATAAACCTCCACATTTCATTCACAAATTATGAAATTCTCAATTCAATTACCAGTCTTAGGATACCAAGAATTATTTTTAAAAACAGGAAAATTCCTGAAAAACATGGGAGGCTGGCTGCTACAAAAAAATCTAACAATAAAATAATTGAACAACAAAAAAAAAGAAAACCCATATTGTCCGATTTTGGAACTATCACCTATACGTCTGCACAACAAATCTATTAAGCTCCCCTGCCATTGTAAGCATGGTAAGTTTAACAATGACATTAGAACTGCTATCTGTTACAAACATCACTGTGGTCAACTCTGTATCAGTGTCTGCATATTTGGCCGCGCCCACTTTCCTGTCTAACATCAGCATAAAATGGCTTAAATTTTTTTTTTTTTTTTAAAACTAATGCCATTTTGATGATGTAATTTCTGAAGGACATCAGTTTTTTGTTTTGTTTTTATACTGCACCAAAAAAAAACCCAAAACAGACCCATTTTCTTCTGTCAATGAAAACAAAAGTGTTCTGATGGGGAGTGCACTGTTCTCTACATTATACATTACGCATCACTGTGCATCATGCAAGTTTCAAAATGTTCATGTTTCTAACTCGTCAAGCAGCTAACAAACCCATAGTAATGCAGAATCTACGTGTATGGAGGCAGACTGACAGTGTTACATGGCTCGAGTTACGACTGAGGGAGGAACTCTGAACAACAGCTGACTAAACAACAGAAACAACAATAGCCAACACCTACCCTGGTTCTTTCCAGGCCTTTGACTGGGTGGCCTGACTGGCCTCTTGATTAGAATGTCTGATTTCCCAATGACATAATACGCCTTACACTTTACCACTATCACAGTATGGAGAATGAGTGTCAGAAACGCCTTTCCTTAGTTGGCTTGTTTCCATCTCTAAAAGACAGACAGTTTCTATTCATGACACCAGAGGGTGAAAGTTGGCTACTAGCAGCTAATTAAAGACATTTCCCAAAAGGATTATGCCAAGTCATCAGGATTCCCATGTTTAATTATTCAAAACTGATGTCAGCTATCCATGTTTCTTTAAGTGGAATGTCTGCCATTACTTCTTCATGTTTCCCCCTCCCCCTCCTCTTGAATATTCACCTGCGCTGTTTCAGGTTATTCTACTTCATTCTGACTGAGGAAAAGATCTAGGAGCCTCAAGGTATGCAGTGCTTCCACCCATGTGTATGCTGACCTGCAAATATGATTCAAGAGAAAAAAATCCCCCCTCGGCCCTCCCTCCCCAATATATCAGACAGACATAGACTGACAAAGAGAGGAGGGAACTTAAGTCACAGCCACTCATCAATCCCATGAACATGCCAGGTAAAAGCACTCAGTAAGGCTGAAGCAAGTCAAAACCCATTCCGCTTTAACTGATATCAAAATGCTTTGTGTGTGTGTGTGTGTGTGTGTACATGCCTTGTGTGTGTTGAAGTCTGTGTGCACAATCTTTGAAAAAAAAAAGTAGAGTATGCTATAAACTTCACAATCTTCACTTTTGTGTACCTGCACTGTAAACCAATTCTGTCTCTGTGCTCTTACATCAGCCCAGGCTATAGAGGTTTGAGCTCCCCAACATCTCTCTGAGGCAGCCTGAGACAGAAGTTTATTGCTTATTATTTAAAGAGACTGATGCCCCCGTGCCAGTCATCCAGCTACTGTGTGCAGTGAGGACAGTGGTGATAGCAGTGATGAGACAGAGATGAGAGAAGAACGGCAAGCACACACCCTGAAACGGGACAACCGTTGTCGATTTTTGAGGTGTGCCAGAGAGCAGGTAGCTCAGAAACTAAGCTGTCAACGCCGTGGACTTTGTGGGGGGGGCAAGCGGATGACATGATAATGAGGAGTCTGAGCAGCCAAACCACACAGCAACAGACCTAACTAAACAGGCTAAAACAAGGGAAGTCCATGTCCAGCAACCTTCTACACAGGCTCCCTCATTCAAATGCCTCCCACAGGCATGGGCTTTGTCGACACGACGACACAAGCAGCATTGGTGGGATCCTCTTGGCTGCGCCAGAAAAGATGGGCCAGTAGAGGCTGTCGGGGCAGCAGTTCATGCATCACTGCTGTTCTTGCTGCTGCTCATCGGTGCCATCGCCTTGTGAATCAGGCGCCCACAGCTGTTGCACAACAAAATGACACAGGCATAGTATCAACATTACATGTTTTACCCATTTACTGCATCAATATGATCCTCTTCAGATCAGACAAAGTTCACTCTTAGCTGCAAGTATTTCAACTGTTTGAAAAGAAAAAAAAAAGTAATGAAAATATCTTTCACCAAAACTTTTCGTGCATACTGAATAAAACAGAATGGTTGTGATTAAAAAAAACTTTTGAATGATAAAAACATTTCTGGACAAAAATCTAACAATCAAGGATACAAAATGCCTTTACTTTAAGATGACATCTTCACGCAAAGGATGGCTGGAAAAGTTTTCACCAACCAGTGTTTCCATCAGGTTGGATTAAAGAAACACTTGAACTTCCCTGAGGAAATTCCAATGCTAAATTTATCACAGACACTGACAGACAAAACTACATACAAGAGATGAGACACACACATGGATAACCGAGTCAAGGTCACATTAACTCAGTTTCTTTACATACATGAATCAGAAACGGCTGGCAATGGGTTTTTAACCCTCTGCCTACCGCAATGACCAAGACTGACCGCGAAATTTCGTACCGGTTTGACTGCTGAATACTAGGTCAACGACTTTCACTATCGCATATCCCAGAATGCAATCATGACAGAAGCATCTTCCGGTGGGACGTTTCTGGACGCCATTTGTTTTTTTTTGTTGTAAGAGTTTTAGTGGAGTAGTTTTGCTACTGTGAATTTTCAAAGTTCAGCCTCTTTCACAATATTTTCTAGGAAAATGGCGGACCAAGTAACTATGCAACCCTGTAGAATCCATTTTCTGATGCGTGAGTGATGAAAAAAGCATATTGAGGGCTACACTCTTGCAGAAGTTTTAAAGCAAGACGATTCGAACGTCGATCTTGACCTAGTTATAAAACAAGATCGACTGCCAACTGATTTTGAGGCCGGAACTAATAATGATTCGGGTGATGGTAATAACAATGCTGAATTGCCCATTGCTGCTGGGCCCAGACCCCCAAAAAAAGAAAATTGAAAACAAAAGTTGCTTGAGATTCTTTAACTGCTGACTGAGTGGTAGGCTACCAGAAGTGAAGCCTCAAAAAACTTTCGCTTGTTTTGACAGCCAGGAAATCCGGCCAGTCTGTGGATGTGGCCCATGATTCGTGTGGTAGCGTCACCTTTAGCCTTTGATTGATTTCAGTGGAATTTTGGCAGACTTTTAGTAAGAAACAAATTCATTTGCTGCACAAAAGCAAGCAGATAAGGATGAAGATAAACTCTGGCCTAAATTATAACTGCCTTGTTTATCAAAAAGCAACAAGGAGATGGACAAGAGGTATACCATCACCATAGTGTGTGTGTGTGTGTGTGTCAGGGTGGGGGGTGGGGGGGGGGGGGGGGTGTCGATTACTCGGTGCACTTGTGCAAAAGCACATTTTTGCTGAATTCCATAACAATTTAAAGTCCAGTATTCAGTAAAGTGTTCTCGTTATTTTTTTCCCTCAGTAGTTGATGACAATTCTTCTTGCATGTGATGCCTTCAGTTTAACAAAATTGTTGAAGTTTGGGTGTTTTTTTTGTTTTTCTTAACAACAAAAGTGAATTATTTTGTGTGCAGAGCATACAGAACGACATTATTTTGTTCCTGAAGGTTTCAGTACTTTGTTCAGACTTGGAAAATCACTGTGTGCTCCTAATCCATGACACTCTGTGGGTTCAGTGAATTTTAGGGAAAATTGTTTCAGCACCGAGAACACTGAAGTAGAGTTAGCCTGTTCCGTCTTTTTTTTTTCCCTCGTGTACCAGTTCACTACATATGGGGAAAAAATGGCTGTTTTTGGATGGAGTGATGTGTTTGACATTTTTTAAGTTTTGAAATTTTTTCATTAATTCTATACAATAGATGAGTAAAAAGCAAATTTTTTATTGAGGTTTCTTTATGGTGAGTGTGTATGTGTTGCAGAGTTACCTCACTTGCCACGGTATTCTCATAGTCATGTAACACAAAGTCATGCGGTAGGCAGAGGATTAAAACTGACGATACTCAGATCACTCACCGTCAAGTTATCCCGCAACAGCTGCATTATCAAGGTACTGTCTTTGTAGGAATCTTCTTGCAGGGTGTCTAAATGGAAATGGCTTCATCAAAGGCCTGAATAAAAAAAAAAAAAACCCACAATATAACACAAGCATATGAGCCCCTGGTTGTCCATGTGTGGACACTGAATCTTTGATACAGTGAAGAAGTGAGTTCCAGAACTGGACATCTCTAACCCAAACTTTTTGATTTGTGGCATTTCTTTTCCTTTAACTGCAAGAATACTTTTGTGAAGAGCCAAGGCTGTCATTTAATTGCCATGGCTTCCTCTAGAAACAAATATCCCTGAAATCTGTGTGTGTGTGTGTGTGTGTGTGTGTGTGTGTGTGTGTGTGTGTGTGTGAATGACTGTGTGTGTGTGTGTGTGTGTGTGTGTGTGTGTGTGTGTGTGTGTGTGTGTGTGTGTGTGTGTGTGCAGCAGACATGCCCTCTCTTACCCTAAAAACACTTGTTTGTTTGCAAACTGGTCAATTCCGACACCAATCTCAGCATTACATGGGCACCATCAACTTTTCTGTCCAACTACAATCAACCCTCTATTCATACAGCTTTTGTCAATCTTTGCACTTTTGCAGCATCTTTCTAACACAGGAAGCCAGAGCACATTAATTTGCCTCCAAGGACTTTCTGATGATTAGACAAACTGGCAATGGCCGCTCTTATGAAAACAAAATCTGGTGACTTTCATATCGTCTGCCTGCATGGCCAACATGCAGCCAGAGTCTGACACTTTGACTCTGACCCCCCCCCCCCCCCCCCCCCCCCATCCCCCCCCCCCCCTCCTTGAATTAAATCTTTTCTAGTGTCCAGATTCAGTTTTTCTCTGAAAATGGGAATACCCTGAATTTTCCCCCTTGAATGCCCAGAGCCTGTCTGGAAGCTCTGCACTTATTTATTTGTCCAAACACAAGCACACTGTCTTCAGGGATGATTGAGATCCACTACTGGCCCTTCAGGTTTCCTGTCTGTGTGCAGAAAAAGACTAACGAATTTCAATCTGACTTGTGTTTTGCAAGCTGTCCTAAAGTTCATCAATATGAAGACCCTGATAAGGCCTTTGCTCCTTGGTGTCACATTTTTCTCTCTGTCCTCAACTGCCATGTTCTGTGTAGACTTAAGTTAAACATGCCAGAGCTGAAGGTGTATCATAATGGTTAAGTGAAGAAACTAATTCAGCCAGTAAAATTCATGATAATTTACAAAAAAAAAACAAAAAAGTGCTCAGTTCACAAAGCAAAAAATGAATTAACTGCCTTGAAAAAATATGCTCGTGAAAAATATTTCAGTAAACTTATTAAAAAAAAAAAAAGATACAAAACCTATCCAGAAAAGCCATTAATAAACTGTCTGGGGGGAAAATCCACAATTGCTGTTTCTTCTAGAACAGACAGCTGACTGTAGAGCATGATATAAACAAATTCGAATTTTGTCTAAAACTTAAATAATTTTCTTTTTCCCCTCCTGAGCAGCTGGTCAGTTTCCAATGATACTTATTATCATTTCCTGATTTTCAAGGCCTTGAAAAAAAGTTGGAAAAAAAAATTCATGAAACTGTAATATGCAAAAAAAATGCACACACACACAGTGATGATTCACTTCTGGGTTTCACATCAAATATGGTTCCCCCGAAGATGGAGTATGTATGGCCTTTTAATGACGGGATAAAACACGGTCACACACACAATACTCCACTCCTCTTGTTGGGTAGATGGGATTCACCCTTGCTGATCTATACAGGAAGTGTCCACAGGAGTATCAGCCTGTGTACAGCAGGAAAAAAAAAAAAAAAAAAAAAGAAACATCAAATAAGTGAAATTTTCAAATTTAGGGGGAGGAAAGGAAGATGGGAGAGGAATGAGGGGGGAGGATTGGTACTGGGATGTTTCACACTGAACTTGTATCTCCTCTTGAAGTGCCTACCTTTCTTGCCAGAGTCAAAATATACACACACATTTACATGGGTGAAACTGCAAAACAAATGGAAAAACTGAAAGGCTGGGGTCCAGGGGCTGCCTAGGCTCTTGGCAGGGTCCAGGGCAGCGCCCCTGGTAGGGGGCCCAGGGGGACAAAGCTCCCTGGCCGAATTGATTTTTTGAAAAATTCAGTTTTCGTGGCCTCTGGTGAAAGGAAATTTGGAACTGAGGCTTTGTTTGAAACACACATAATTATTGCTTATATGTGTGAAAAAAAAGTCATCATTTTAAATTTAAAAAAAAAAAAAAAAAAAAAAAAAAAAAAAACTTACCCCCCCAAAACCAGCTTGGTTGGTGCCTTGGACATAGATGTTAAGAAACAGAACCTTAAGTAGTTTTCCCCATCCTTTTTCCAGAAAACCACCCCTCATATGTATTTTTCTTTATATTTTTTTTTTTCTTCAAATATTTTTTTCATACTATTATGTCTCTCTCTCTGTGTGCCTTCATTCATCTTTGTGTGTGTGTGTGTCATGTGTGTGTGTGTGTGTGTGTGTGTGTGTGTGTGTGTGTGTGTGTGTGTGTGTGTGCGCGTGCGGGGGTCACTAGGGGGGAAGGGGGGCCATGGAGGGCTGCTGAAAAAGTTTTTACTGAAATTCTTACCTTCCTGCTTTTAATATGGTCTGGACTTCTGGCATGCTTTTCTAGCTTTCTAGCCGAGATTTTCCATTGGATCCATACCTGGGGTCCGAGATGCACACGCGGCAAAACGCTTTCCAGGTTTGTTCGTTTTCAAACACCAAACACGATGTTGTCGTTTTTCATCATCTATTTCGTTCAGGCAAGCCCATCGCCACTTACTAGTGATGCCAGAGTCAATCTCCTCAACTGAATCACCTTCTGTAATTAAGATAGACCTGGGACATTCTCACGGTTTCCAACGCACTCCAAACTCAAAATCTAGATTTCGGCAAATGGTGCTTTATCTTTGTTCCCTAAAATAAAGAGTACTCCCAATTTGGCACTTCTGTTTTATGGTAAGATGCACTTGATACGTAATTTGCGCAATTTTTAGACTATTTTGAAAAACTTTTTTCCCCAGATTTACGAACGAAAAACGGAAAATTCAGTCTCGAATAATTCCATAAAATGGATTCCGTCCTCAGACTGAAGAAGTTTCACCTATGCATTTTTATCTGACAACCAACTCACGTCTTTTGCAAGATGACAAGCATCATCTGGTAAGTTCATAATTTCATAAAAGAAGACAGAAAAGTTTGAGAGCCAGGCCCAGGCGAATAGGATGTGTTGTAGGCATCGTCTTGGCACTTGCTGTAGCCTTTTCATAGGCTTCCTTGGACTTCTGTATATTTTCTGAAAACATTTAAACAAATCGTTTCTGGTACAGTTTAATACAGCCCAGCCAACCACAAATGGTATTTTCAGTCTATCATTCTACAGGCTAATAAAATTAATGCCATGTAAAAAATGATCAACACAATGTTAACTTCTACTGCTTTCACTTGATATGTACATTATCTTTATAACAACTCAATGTTTAGTTGATCACCGTACCTAACCATGGCAGTTAAAACCAGCCTCTGCTGAGGCTGTTAGGAAATCCACTTAGTTGTTCATCATCAGTTTAACAGGCAGACAAAACAGACACAACAGAAGGTGCAGCTGAGTTAAAATAAACTCTGAACAGTGGCTACCTCATTGCCAAATACATTTAATACACCTAATTCACCTGGTCACAACCAAAAAAGAATTTTTAGACTATAAATCTGAAACACACACACACACACACACACCACACACACACACACACTATAAATCTGAAACACACACACACACACACAGGTAAAAGCAATAAACCAAAACAGCAGAATGGTTAAAAGTCTGGGCATAAACAAAACAAAAAACAAAAAATACCAAAGCAAGGAAACTGTACAGGAATAAAAGAAGACTAAGGGAGAGGGGAAGAGGCAACTATAAACTCGAAATCTGCATGAGATTTGGTTGCTACTGCACTGTGCAACACATCAGGCAGTTAAACTAATCTTTAATACGTTAAACCTGGAGAACTTTCTGTTTTCAAATTCTTTCTCTCAGGTAACAAGGCACTTAAAACGGTAAGCAAGAGAATGCAAACTGTGAACCTCCAGTACCTAGAAGGTAAATGCCTCAAAGATAAGATCTGACCATATGTAGAAGGGAAAGTTATGAGCAAACTTACGACCAAACCTTTTATCCATTAAATCCGCAGAATTCCTGTTATCCAAATCTCTGCTTCAATTAAGAGAAAAAAAAAATGCATAAAAAGCCAACGCATGCAAACAAACGCTGCAGAATGGACAGCAAACATTCTTTCAAACAGTGTGTACAACTTTCACCTGTTAATTGCTAGATAACAACAACAAAAATGGTATGTCATCAATTGTCATCATGGAAAACCTACGAGTAAGGCAGTCAAAAACACTGACAAAAAAGGAAAAGAAGTTACTGTCACAGAACTTCAAAAAGTCAGGAGAGCTTTTCCTGCTGAGAGAGCCGCCCAACACTACAAGCCAAAAAGCCAAAGAGTGGCCAAAGTGGGTGAAACAAAAAAAAAAAAAAAAAAAAAAAACACCTAGGCAGACGTAACCAACCACCAGATGTAGACAAAACATTATCTCACAGTTGCGATAAAAAAACAAATAGGTGTGCACCACTTTAATGTTTGCACAGACTAACTGCAGGAGTCACAAGTGACCTGACTCAAAGACCTGCTTAACCCTGAGGTGCTTTGAGCATCGCAGCCTCACCTGTCTTGGTTCCCCTTGGGTCACTTCAGACAGGTACCGATAATAATCCCCCCTCATTTTCAAGTAGAACACCTGACTCTCCTTAAAGCCTGGTGTGGCATCATCATCATCTGAATTCTTTACGAGATGTTTGTCCAGAAGTTCCTGCAAAAGCCAACAGTTAGTGATATCACTTTATTTTTAGGAAATGAACTAGGAGATTATGACCTTATGCAATTTGTGTGTGCGCGCGCGTGTATGTGACTCTGTGTGTGTGTGTGTGTGTGTGTGTGTGTGTGTGTGTGTGCATGTGTGTGACTGTGTGCATGTGTGTGTGTGTGTGTGTGTGTGTGTGTGTGTGTGTGTGTGTGTGTGTGTGTGTGTGCGCGCGCGCGCGCGCGATGGGAGTCTCATTTTGCAAGCCCTTTACCCTCTCTTGTTCTATTATTTCAATGACACTCATCAAGGCCATCCCATAAAAGGACACAGGCTGGTACACCCTGAGACAGCCCTAGCACTGAAGGAGCAGTGAATGTCAGATTGTTATGAGACAACCTATCAAAAGAGCCATTGCATCGCTATTGAGTAATTATGGCTCAGCTCACTGGTTCCTGTTCTGGTGCAACATATGTATGGCACCACCCACTAACAGAACCCCTATATCAACAATTCCCAGTAAAGTAATAAATACAGCCTCAAATATATTGAACAGCATGTGTGATAACTAAAACTTACTGAATATATCATGATAATCATTATGCCCAAACCACAAACATTGTAATACTGAGCAAAAGCATGATCAAGTGGACACAATATGAAAATGAATATTTCACAATTATCTGTTAGATATGTGTACCATTTGTCATTTTTTTTTTTTACTTAGCAAGTTTCTTAATCCTTGAAGCCAACTAACATTGTTTACAGTAACAGCATATACACTTTAGAGAACAAAACAAAACATCAAAGAAAAGATTTCAAAATAAATCTTAAAAATATGCCATACAAGCTCAGTTTTCAACTGAAATCACACACACACACACACACACACACACACACACACACGCACACGCGCAGAAACGAAGTAAAACGAAATACAAAGCAGAACAACAAAACACAAAAGACCAGAACTAGCTGACAAAAGGCTTTTAATTCAAAGGAAACGCTTAAAAGTCATCATCTCAAGACATACTTTCGCCACATTTTCTTCTTCGATAGTTAATATGATTAGCTGCATTGGATGTGCATCTCAGTTGCTGTTCTTCACCAATTCCCCTGTGATGATCTTCTCCAGGTCGAGACAGCTACACCAAAGGTGCACTTACACCTCTGTGCCCTCCTGTCTAATTTGATGTTAAGAACTTTGTAGGTGAGACAGTGCTGCTGCCGTATTTTGGGGTCTGTATGGAATAAATGGTCAACTGTAGAATGGTACTCACCGCAGCAGCACTGTTCTTTGGTCAAAAACCATCGGTTTCCAGCATTCACATCAGACAGAATCGACAATTTTTTTCCATTAGTTAACAGAGGCAGCTGGTCAGCGCTACTGGGATATAATTCGAAGGATAGTCAAGTCTTTTCAGGGTTTGGGGACATGAATGATGAGGGCTTTCCACCAGTAAGGTGAAAGAGCCCTGTAGTCCAGATAAGACTGTAGACTTTTCGAAGGGTCTGGAGATGGCTTTTTGCAGAGATGTTTCAGAAGTTGGTACTAGATGCATGGGTGAAACTGGGAAAAAAAATGAAAAACTGAAAGGGCCGTGGTCCAGGGGCAAAGCTCCACGGCCAAAAAATCAATTTTTTGAAAAATCCAGACAGTTTTCGTGGCCTCTGGTGAAAAGAAATTTGGAACTAAGGCCTTGTTTGAAACACATATTTATTGCTTATATGACAGTTTCCCATACATGAGTGTGTGTGTGTGTGTGTGTGTGTGTGTGTGTGTGTGTGTGTGTGTGTGTGTGTGTGAAATACAGTGCAATGAAACCTCTGTATTTAGACCTTCCTTAATAAGACTTCCTCTCTAAAGTGACTCAAAATTCTGTGTCGGTTCCATCAAACTGTTAAATTACCTACCTCTTCTTATCTTCTTTTAAAAAAAATATCCATGTTTCATGTTAAGATCACAAATCTGTGCATTTTCTAAGGCCTTAATAGAGAGTCTGTACTTCCAAAACTAACCCATTTTATTACACGGAAGAAATAGAACCTTTAGTAGTAGTTTTCCCCCATCCTTTTTCCAGAAAACTAACCCTCATATGTATTTTTCTTTTATGTTTTTTTTTCTTTCTTTAAATATTTTTTTTCAAACTTTTATGTCTCTCTGCCTTACATCCATCTTGGTGTGTGTGTGTGCGTGTGTGTGCATCCCTAGGGGGGAAGGGGGGGGGGGGGGGGGGGGGGGGGGGGGGGGGGCATGGAGGGCTGCTGAAAAAGATTTTACTGAAATTCTTACCTTCCTGCTTTTAATATGGTCTGGACTTCTGGCATGCTTTGCTAGCCGAGACTTTCTATTGGATCCATACTTGAGGTGCGAGATGCACACGCGGCAAAACGCTACACCAGGTTTGTTCGTTTTCAAAACACCAAACACAATATTGTCATTTTTTTCATTATCTATTTCGTTCAGCCAAGCCCACTGCCACTAATAGTGATGCCAGGGTCGATGTCCTCAACTGAACCACCTTCTTTAAGATAGGACATTCTCACGGTTTCCAACAAACTCCAAACTCAAAATCTAGATTTCAGCAAATGGTGCTTTATCTTTGTTCCCTAAAATAAAAGAGTACTTCCGATCTTGCACTTCCGATTTATGGTAAGACGCACTCGATAGGTAATTTGCAGAATTTTTAGAGACTGTTTTTGAAAACTTTTTTTTTTTTTTTTTTTTTCAGATTTACGAAAAACGGAAAATTCCGTCTCGAATAATTTCATAAAATGGATTCCATCCTCAGACTGAAGAAGTTTCACCCATGTAAATGTCTTCAGGGCTAGGAGGAGAACTGCTACAAGCTTGCAGAGCCGATTTCAGTTTATTAATTGAAAATGGCACATTGTAGACTTCAGTACTGTCTGAGGAAATGTTACAGGGAGATTTTTTTCCTATGGTCTGTTTTTTCAAGAAAGCAGCAGAATAGTTGGGAAGGACGAGTTTTGCTCAACAGCAGAGAGGTCAACAGAGAGGCAACAGCTTGTCTGTTGGTAATCAGGGTGTTTGCAAGTTTCACTTGACGATTGGACAGGTTGGTGGTTTTCCCCTTTTTTTTTTCTTGATAATTTTCCAGTCTTTTTTCTTGGCTATTCTTGAAGTCTGCTTGTAACAGAAGTCTCTCTAAAACTGACTTTTACTTATTTCAAAAGCATGTCTTGACTTCGCTCACAGTTTTTGATGGGCCCAAGCATTTACAGTGGACCACCATGGCATAAGCTCTTCACTGTTCTTCATTTTCGCTTTTAGGTTCAAACACTTAGCAATGTGTCAACCGAAGGCTTGAACCAGAAAGTCCCTTTTTTCTCTGAAATTCACTTCTATATCTAGTTCTACTACGCAGATGTCTGCTTGTCACAGTCACTCAATTCTGAATCCCAGGTTCAGAAAAAAATCAAACACATGTTTTCAATCCTTGAAGTTCCATTCTGCAAGAGCTGGCAGTGTCTGTGACTTCAACAACAGAAGAGACAACCATACCAGAAGGCATCATCTCCACCAGGGTATAACTGTGGTATCTGGCACTGCAGCCAATGCTTTCACATCTACCATCTCCCGATAGTCTGTCTGAGCAGAACACTGTGCATGCTGCTGCAGGTGGATATCTGCTTGTATGGATGTCAATGCTTTGTGTAATGCCAGACTTGAAAATAGCTCAGTGAATTTCATGTTAAAAGTATGAGAGACAAAAATTAAAGGCTAAAAATAAAACACACTGAGAAATATGTGTATATCTGACGATATTCTGCAGATAATTTTCCAGAGAGTGTTGTGAACACTACCATGTGCACGAAAGTGCACCTCAGCTACATACCACTACATTTTTATATCCCTTTCTTTCTTCTTCAAATGTCATCTTCATCAAACGGCATCCTACAAACAAGACATTTCAAGAGACCAAACTGATGCGAAACAAAGTTCACAGTATTTCTCTGCATCCCACTCACATCTTCGGGGCATATCTTTTTCTGTCTGCCTTTTGGCTGACTCTGAGGAAAGGTCCTGTGACAGAGATGAAAGATCCACTGACCTCAGGGCACATCTTGTTCACAACAGGAAGACCGTAACCCAAAATCTTCTTCCAAAGGCACGTAATACCTCATGGCAAAAGTTGGCTGTGTCTGTAGTTATGCTGTCTTCACCTGTCAGTGGGGCAGCATCCAGTAAGACTGCAGTATGCACACAGCCATTTCTTGGTGGTGATGTTTTCCACTGGTGGGCTCTGCAGTCATCAAATATGAGGTGGCACATTCATGGGGATGCTCCAGCGGGGCGTTCTGTTTATGTCACATCCAAAGGCCATTACACAATGTCATTTGGTGGGGAACCATTATGTCCATTAACATCCTAATGGAGTACTCTGTGCATGCCTGCATCCTATGTGAACACAGCACATGCTTCCAAGGGTGGTGCAAAACTGCTGCCTGCTGGTTGGTGTAGCAGTTGAAGACAGTACTCTGGTTCAGCAGTTGAAGACAGTACTTCTCTCCCACTCACACCTTCAGGTTACTTTTCTTTTCTCTATGTCAAGTAGCATTCCACGGGCAGGACATTTCAAGAGACCAAACAACTGATGAAAACAAGTTAGATTTAAAGCAAGGTGACTGCAGGCCAAAATTGAAAGAAATTTCAAAAATAATTCTTCGTGAGTCCATCGAAAACAAGGACACACACAAAACGCAAGTCAAAACACGATGCGTTTCAAACCATTAGGTCTTCTTTTGGCAAGATAAACAACACTCAGGACAATGAAGACGAAAGAACGAGCGATCACTTATCTTTTCATACTTGGCTTAAAATGGGTGTTGAATCATTCAATGCCCATCTTGCGCCGAATATAAAAGGATAAGTGATTACTTGTTCTTCATTTTCATTGCCCTGTATGTTGTTGATCTTGCCTGAAGAAGACCTAATGGGTTGAAATGTGTCATTTTTTGTCTTGTTATTTGTTTGTCCTTGATTCTGGCGGACTCACAAAGAATTATTCTTAAAAACCTGACGAAAACAAGAAACAAATACAAGAAACATTTTCTCATCACATATACAATATTTCTGCACTGCTGAGACAGAACTGAAGTCATTTGTGCTACCATCCTGTTTACCAGTCATTGCTTGGATCATGAGCAGGATCCTTGCTGCCATCCTGTTGCACGCTGTCATTCTCTTCATGATACAAGTCTGGACACTGTTACAGACTTTCCATTCTGCTTGTCTTAGACAAGTGTGCACTGCATGACTGGAGGGTCTGAGACAATAAGTAATACTCCAAATTGGAGATGATGGGGAGTGCAGCACACTAACATGATCAGACTGAACCACACAAGGCTCTGGATGGACTTGGAGCTTCGAACATGTCAGACCACAACCTAGTACTGGTGACGACAATCAAGCGGCAGACTCTGATGGAAGATTTACAGGCATTGATGATGTAGATATAGTTGTGTTTCCTCTGAAAAAAAAAAAAAAGGAGAAATGTTTATTATCAATATACTGGTCAAAAGGGAGAGCGTCAGAAGAAAGTACCTGTAATTTCAAAGTCTCGCCTTAAACTGTAGAAAGCTCATGAGCCTATAGCAGCCCCCCCCCCCCCCCCCTTTTCTTTATACATTTGCCCCAACATGCCTCCAGGTTTGCTTCTTCCATAGCAAAAAGATAGACGTGGGGGTGGTGGAAGAAAAAAAAAAACATGCATGCGCACCACACACACACACATTTCAATCATATATGATACAGAATATCCACAACATGAAGAGTAACATCAGAGCAAATTAATGTTGCTTTATGTTACTGATTTTTTTAAAAGCAGAGGTATATAGAAATATGTCATTTGTGATACTCGTATGTTTGAATTGCATGAGAACTCTGATGTTTTACTTAGGTTTGTCCTATGCCAAAGTGTTCGTCCCCTCACATTAGCTGCCAGGGGACATGTATCCTATGGTGACTGAAAACGATCTGAAGCTCTGGAACTGATCAGATATAAAAGTAAACAATACATATTGTAAGTAATACACAAAATAGACATTTAGAGCATTTAAAGCTCTGCTGAGCTCAGACACTTACCGTAATAAGCAAAAAAAAAAAAAAAAAAAAAACTAAATTTATCAACAAAAACATGCCAGTTATAAACAAGCTGGATGTTGTGATACACTCTTTCAAGTTTCATGCATATACGCACAAACTCCCTCTCTCTCTCTCTCTCTCTCTCTCACACACACACACACACACACACACACACACACACACACACACACACACACACTGACAAATACCAGAGACAGAAAATGAGACAGATTTCTTAGACACGAATAAAGAATTAAATGATAGTATTAAGAAGACTGTTACAGACTGACTGACTGCGGAATCTGAAACTGTGAAAGCCGATAAGCAGAGGCAATAAACTTACTAATCTACTAAAACAGAACTCCTCTTACACTTTTCAGCTTGTTGTGGGCTTTCTGAAACGTCTTCTGTTTCATTCTCACATGACTCAACTATGCTTATGACTGAGTATTCAGACTTCAACAGGAACAATTAAAAAGCAATTTTAAAATCAATACC
The DNA here is from genome assembly GCA_016801955.1 of Conus betulinus. Lineage (NCBI taxonomy): Eukaryota > Metazoa > Mollusca > Gastropoda > Neogastropoda > Conidae > Conus > Conus betulinus. The sequence goes on from JADBJO010002485.1 coordinate 224,664, forward strand.
AATAATCAAAATAGTAATGCGAAATAATAAGGGTGAAAACCAGTTTCAGAAACTGGATTTATTACTGAAATTGGTAAAATGTTGTTTTCATTTCGTCAAGGGAATCCATATTCCAATTACATCACAATTAAAAAAACATATTGTCACTACATCACATAGTGACATGCATGCAGGCATGCAAACAGACGCTCTTAGCAAAATGAACTAATCTCATACAATAACACAAGCACCCAACACACTTGTCATGCACGTAACCGCAATGACACATACACAAACCCATACATTCATAAATGGCCAAACTGTCAAAGCCATACACACACTATGACACAATGCGCACACACACACACACACACACACACACACACACACACACACACACACAGTGGGCTAACAGTAACACACACAGTGTATTCATACTGATTCAGAGAATGCACACAAGACAAATTAAATTCATGGACATAGTCATACACATGTAGCTAAACAATCTGTAACACTTCACATACCAATACTGAAAAGACTATAAGATGCAAAGGTACATGCATTTTATTTATTTGGTGTTGCTAAGCAACGGTTTATTAATAAACTGACCATGTATTCATAAAACCACAAACGGTTACAGTCACAAACATGCGCGCGTGTGTGCGCACACACACACACGCACACGCACACACACACACAACACATGAAAAAAAGTGTAATTCTAAGTCATACACTGTAAAACTCACACACACACACACGCACACACACACATTCACATATTCATGCACACACACACAAAAAAAACGAACAAAAAAAACATGAACACTCACTGAGCGAGTACTAACCTTGAGTGACTCAAGGTTAGTATTCAATAACACAAAAAAGCCTAAATGAAATCATGATACATAAGACACACAAAAATGTCAGATTCAGATTGCAGCATATTCAACACACTGAATAATAACATGAATCTATCAGTATCACACAAACATGCACGCGTAAACACACAGAGACACACACAAACACATATCACACACAGAGAATTATTCTGGGAATGCGCACTGTAAAATAGCAATACTGATTGCATTTGTAGTGACAAAGATGACTAGCAGCAAGACCATGGTAAAAAGTAATTGACTGGCACACAAATCTACACACTGTGTAGGAGTCAGACATGCATCTCTTTCTCACTGGATCTGACCTTGTATGCACGATGTTTCTTTTGCAAGGCTGTGTGTCACGAGCTGATGACCACTTCCACGTCGACCAGTCCCAGCTGCTTTGAGTTTTTGTTTCCTTTTATCCTTAATGGCAAATCCAGTTGGCTACCAACCATGCTTAGTCAGTGATCATTGATACTGCACTGATTTTCAACAAGTTCTTACACAGAAATGAAATGGCAACTCTACTGCTAAACACACTATGAAATTGAAAGCCATCCATTCTGAAGTCTCTTCGTATGCTCGATCAGTCAATATGAGATCTTCCACTCACAACTGTAAACACTGACTGGTAAAGTCCTGTTTTTCAGGTGATCATACCATGCTCTGCAATGGCATGTTTTGCAGTCCTCGGCCCACTTCTTCGGGTAAGCAATTTGAGAAATTTTCCTCAATTTGCCTTTGCCTTGCTCGTTCAAACAACCGAAAGCTTTGCACTGTGGTTTAAAACATGTTCCCTGCCTGGAACGTGTAACACACGTCCTGAAAACTGAAAATCGCTTTTGCCTGGGATGTGAGTGTCACGCCGTAACTTCATCACGAAAAAGCAGAAAAATCTACTTGGGAGACGACCGTCTAAAATGTTCTCACCTCTTCTACTGGGTCAAGGAACAGCCCCTTTCCCTTCACGCGCGAGCAGCCAGCTGACCATACGTTATGCAAATTGCAAGTTGAGAGGTTACAGCTGATAAGCATATTCAAGATGGCAGCTCAACCTAACACTTCGTCGACGCCTCCCGTTTTCAACTTACACTGCGCTTGAGGTCTTATTAGATGACGTTCAGAATTATATAGAAAGTTGTAGAAAAGACTTTTAAGGATCGGATCCTGATACTAGCGATGAGGAGGAGACGAAATCAGCACCATTCACTTTACGCGATACGTGCTGGTGATGACGTGGCTTCATTGTTAGTTGCACTTGACAGCAGTGAATACAACGCCACGAGCAAGGGTGACAAAGCGGAAATAGCTGAACCCATGTCATCAACGAGCACTGCACGCCCTCCTATCATGACCGGAGAGGGTAGTGGTCATGGTACGGGCTCAGGATGGCAGCGAGGGTTCCGTGGAAGCGGCCGGGGGGCGTGGCATGGGGCGTGGTCAGTCCCAGCCTTGGTGGTGTTTTCATTGGAAATACTGGTCTAAAAGTCAACTGTGCCAATTTTAGGCTGCACAGAGCTCCAGAGCTCCAGTCTTCAGTTCCTTCATGACCAGAAAACGGATTCAGGTAAGTTGCTCTATTTTTCTTTTCTTTTTTTTTTTTTTTTTTTTTTTTTTTTTTTTTTTTTACTACTTGATTCTTCATTCCTCCACTATTATTTTCAGTATTTTCTTCTTCTTTGACATATTTTCTACTGAAATCACATAATTACAGCAAATAATGACTGTATGGATAGGTGGGGGACTGTGTGTGTGTGTGTGTGTGTGTGTGTGTGTGTGTGTGTGTGTGTGTGTGTGTGTGTGTGTGTGTGTGTGTGTGTGTGTGTGTGTGTGTGCACATGTGTGCCTGAGCATTGTTTATTTCTGTATGCAGTTTTCCATACAAGTTTGTTCATTTTGTAAAGCACAGAAGCACTCATCCACAGCAGTTTTTTTTTTTTTGTTTTTTTTTTTTTTTGTTTTTTGCGCCACTGTGTGTGTTTTCACATTCATGTGTATGTGATACTGTTGGTGTGTGTGTGTGTGTGTGTGTGTGTAAATTATCTGTGTGTGTGTGTGTGTGTGTGTGTGTGTGTGTGTGTGTGTGTGTGTGTGTGTGTGTGTGTGTGTGTGTGTGCCCTGTGTGTGTGTGTGTGTGTGTGTGTGTGTGTGTGTGTGTGTGTGTGTGTGTGTGTGTGTGTGTGTGTGTGTGTGTGTGTGTGTGTGTGTGTGTGTGTGTGTGTGTGTGTGTGTGTGTGTGTGTGTGTGTGTGTGTGTGTGTGTGTGTGTGTGTGTGTGTGTGCCCAAGTGTGGGTCTGCTTACTGTGTGTGTGTGTGTGTGTGTGTGTGTGTGTGTGTGGTGTGTGTGTGTGTGTGTGTGCGTGCCCAATTGTGGGTCTGCTTACTTATCTTGAGACTTTTATTCTGTATTTCAGATTCTTCTTCTCTTCTACAGTGTGTGTGTGTGTGTGTGTGTGTGTGTGTGTGTGTGTGTGTGTGTGTGTGTGTGTGTGTGTGTGTGTGTGTTTTTTTTTTCTTTTCAACAGACAATTGTTTATTTTTTCTTCAGACTTTTTTCCCCATGGTTGTCATTTTGAACATTTACCAATAAGTATTATACTATAACAATTTGGACCACACTGCATACTTACACTGATGATGAGTAAACACTAAAAGAACTTCTTGTCAATGTTTTACAGGTTTTATGTGTAGTAGCATGTGCATGTGTTCAGAAACTGTTCTTTTTTGTAAAACCACCATTGGTACATCCCTGTCCATCCCCTAATGGCCAACAAAACTAGTATAGCATCATAGCTTGGGGGTAAAAGGAAAGAGAAGCCATAAAATCTAAGTCACATGTCAACAAATAGGTAAGCAGTCATTGAGGTATTGAACCTACCCCAAATAGTAAAATTATGCCCCTTTCTAGTACAACTGGGGTACCCCAGAAACATACAGATTGTTACACAGAGCCCTGGACATTTATTGACAACAATATGAATCCCAGGTGTTTGTAATGTTGTTGAGCAAACACCAATAGGTATTTTTGCTGTGTTTAGTGGGCTTTTAATGTGGTGAATTGTTGTAAAACTCTCAAACTGAAAACAAAACAAAAACTGTTTTATCATCATATATGTTATTAGTGGGAACCATCATTATTACCCCCAAAATCAAATTAGAATGAAATGAAATTGTAGACAATGGTATAAGGAAGTAATCCACAAAAAAATCTAACAAATAACTCAATAAATGGATGAGTATATAATGTTAGTGAACATACCATGAAAAGCATGATTATGCCCCTTTTTACCTAAAAAAGAGTACTTACCCCAATTATGAACAGATTATCATCAGACCAAGATTCCTTGAGATTTATGACTGTCGTGTGTTAGTGCTGATGATGAATAATTAGTCACACCACTTTTTCATTGTTTTCACTCATTTTATATGGTGCAGTTTGTTTTTGTATACTTGAAAAGTGTTCTTTGTGTAAAACCACCGTTCATTATATCCCTGTCCATCCCGTAATGGTCAACAATACTACATTATTTATACAGCATCATAGGTTGAGGTATAAGGAAAGATGAGCCATAAAATCTAAGTCATATGTCAACAAATAAATAAACAGGGATTGAGGTATTGAACCTACCCCAAGTAGTAAAATTATGCCCCTTTCTAGTACAACTGGGGTACCCCCAGTAACATACAGATTGTTACACAGAGGGACATTTATTGACAACAATATGAATTCCAAGTGTTTGTAATGTTGTTGAGCAAACACCAAAAGGTGTTTTTTGCTGTGTTTAGTGGGCTTTTAATGGTATTTTATGTGGTGAATTGTTGTGCAACTCTCAAATTGAAAACAAAACAAAAAACTGTTTTATCATATGTTATTAGTGTGAACCATCATTATTACCTCAAAAAATAAAGTTAGAATGATGTGAAATTGTGGACAAACGTTTTTAAGGAAGTAATCCACAAAAAATCTAACAAATAACTCTTCAAATGGATGAGTAATATAGATGTTAGTGAACATACTGTGAAAAGCATGATTATGCCCCTTTTTACCTAAAAATAAGAGTACCCCCAATTATGAGCAGATTATCATCAAGAACAAGATTCCTTGGGATTTATATGACTGTCACGTGTTAGTACTGATGTTGAATAAATAGCAAGACCACTTTTTTCAGTGTTTTGACTCATCATTCTATTTGGCGCAGTGTGTTTGTGTATACTCGAAAAACTGTTATTTTTTGTAAAATCTTTATAATTATGTCAATTTCTGATATGCTAATTATCAACATAATCAGTCATTTTGACAGGACACTGTGGACAAATGTATAGCAAAAAAACATGCAAAAAATCAGAGAGATCTGTCAAGAAATAAGTGAGCAATAACCACTTTATTGAACCTACCCAAAAAAGCTAAATTTTACCACGGCATGCAGATTTTCAAATGAGCTATTATACTGTGGCAGTGAAGGGGTTAATACTACTGTGGCTCCTTCTCTCTTCTGCTTGTTTGGTGACATTGCAAACAGCCCTAGTTTCCTGTTGAGCATGCTCATTAATCAAAATGGCTGCATCTAAAGCGCATACATGTAGTAACACATACTGACTTCGCATAATGAATTTTTAGACCATGAAAAAGGTTTCAAACCCTAGCTCAGTAGCTGTCATTTTGCGTATCTCCCCTTGAACTCTTAACACTAAAACTGTAACCCACCTTGACAAAATAGACAATTCATCTCACTGATCAATGAAAGTTGTTTTCTTCAAAATATGCTTTGCATACATGTAAAAACACCCAGAACTTTCTGTTCGGGGAATGAAAATCGCCAAAAAGTTACCTTTGGGGTATTTCAAAAGCCTTACTTTTTTATGACAAGTTACCCTGTCAGACATGTTTTTAAGGAATACAGTCTAGAATCTAGGGATGCACTGCAACTAAGTCTACTAATTTTGTATTAAAATGTATTAAGAAATAAACAGCATTTCTTTCGATTTTACAATGAGTGGGAAACCCCCATCAAGACTGGTCAGTTCACGCAGCACTCTTTGATCTGCTGTGGTTACAGACTTATGTCATAAATACAGCAAAGTTTTACAAGGCCAGATACCCCGTTCTCTTGTTGTTTTCTTTGTCCCCACCCCCTTCCCATTCTGAAGGGTTGACTGACGCCTGAGATATACATTCTAAAGGGCATTTTGTGCTTCATATTGCCCACAATGGGTGTAATTCTGTAAATTGGAAGCCCATGATGCTACTATATGGTGCTCAAACATCCTGATCAACACTGCAGGTGTCTGTATGTTTTTGAGCCTGGCTAATGCAAGGATATGTTATGAAAGTACGCATAGAGTACAGCCCTGTCAGGCAGTCTCAGACCTGAACGGACATTCAAAGCGTCCTCTCCATTATCCTCCTATCATCAATCAGCATTTTTTTTAAAGTCACATAGTCCTTTGAATGAAACTATAAACCGAGGTAACATCTTGCACACACATAAAATCCCATCACCAACTTTCAGAAGAGAAGGCCAGTTTGGCCATTGGTATGGATGACACTTTACACATAGCATGCACCCTAAGTGAGAAATGCAATGAAGGAAGGAAGTTAAGAAAAACTGAGTGAACGATACTGAACGATATTGACAGGATGACATGGGAAATGACTGAATGAAGAGCCAGCTGGCAGCTCTTCAGTCGTCACTACCCAGGTAGGCAGCCCATTGTGTAAATGAGTGTGATTGTAAAGTGCTTAGACTAAGGTAGAGCTTGGTCTCTAGCCCAGGATAGGCGCCATATAAGTATTCATCATCATAATAATATTCTATGACCCTTCATGCCCTGCTCTCATAGTCACAGTGACCTCAGTTTCAATTGCCTTTCTTGTCTATGGCTTTGGTTTCCTTCTGTCCTGGTCACGTACTGACAAATTTATGTTTCTGGATGGATGTGGGTCGCACCCTCCGGAGGGAAAGCTACCTCATGCCAGTTCCTCAACTAACCAACTGTTGCCATCTGTATCATAGTGTATGGAGTTTTTTTTTTCACAGGTGTTGTCCTGCATGTGTTTGTTGGATCAGAACAAGAAAAAGTGAATGCCACTTAAGTGACTCAGCAGCAGTCCAGTGTCTCTTCATGACAACTTGACACTGACTGCTGCCTGATTGCTAGTGCCTGGCTGGCTGTGGCTGTTGATGAGGAGTAGGAATAAGTGGCTAAGTGTGCAAGGCCACTGAGGTGGTGCAGAAAATAGAACAAAACAAAAAAAAAAGGGGGGGGGGGGGGAGATCAAGTTTCTGTTGCAATACTGTTGGAAAAGAAATTAATCTTTTTCTTTACCTAACTAGATTCATTTTCATAACATGTGACAAGGACCAAAATTTAATGTTCTCCATGATCGTGTTGTATCAAATTGTCTGTGGATTGCCAATAGTTACACGAAGGAACAACTGCTTTTTTTTTTTTTTCTGCATCATCTGGTCCATCGGTTTATATCCTGTTTAAATACTGAAGCCTGTTGCCATCTGGTTTTGATGTACTTTCAAGTCGATTTTGATACAATTACCAAGTACATTTAATGTTTGTAAAAAAGAACCAAAGGTGCTGGGGGAGGACCCAGAGAAGCACTGTCTTCACCTGCCCTTCAAGCAGCCCTGTACCACCCTTGGTGGCCTGCGCTGTGTTGACGATGGGTACAGGCACGCGCAGGACACTCCATTAAGATATCAAGGGACATAACTGCTCCTGAGCAGAGGTAAATCAGACTACAGGATGCAACTCATAACAGCCTTACAAGTAGCATCCACATGGGTGTACCAGCCCGTGTTTCTTGGCTGCAGAGCCCACCGGCGAAAACAACCACCCTCCAGCTGTTGAGCACACCCCACAAACCCAATCACCCCTGACCTATAAACTCACTGATTGAAACCGCGTAGAGAACTTGAGCAAAATAACAGGCTTGTCAAGTACTTTAAAATAAAATAAAATAAAATAAAAAACTGAGAAAAATTGGCTGAGCATCCTGTCTTGAGAGGCCAAGACGAGACAACTGGTCCGGAATGCAACTTCATCATTCTTATATGAGTCATTGGATGATCGCACCGAGTGACTGACCCGTGCGAATGGACAGTCTATAGATCTATGGACAATTACAGCCACAAGAAAAAACTTCCGAAGCTTTCACTGTGAGTCTTGCCTCAATGCACACTTAGACTGACCCACGATCATGCCGCACTGATAGTACGCCAACAGTACTCGTTTTTGAGTGAACCAGTTTTTTTTTATAGAAGAAAGAAGAAGAAGAAGAGTCGACCCACAGAGGGCCTCTAAACTAAGACATGAAACGTACGAGGAAATTGACATGTACTTACCAGTATTTCGTCGCATTTTGTTTGCAGTTCGTCTTCGATGGTTTTTTTCTGTATGACTTTGTCATTTCGCGTCTCTTCTCACTCCCTTCGCATTTCTGTTCGATACTGGACACAACCCTCCAGGCAGAGCGACGGGCGCCAACAACATTTTTATAAGCAACAGAGAGGAGATTCCGCTCATCGTTGTCGAGCATACGACTGGAAGAGCAAAGCTCAAAAGTTTATTCATATACTTAGCCATATCATCGTAACGCTCGGCTTGCTCAGCAACCCTTGCCGAATACAAGTATTTGGTATCAGAGCTGGACATTGTCACCTGTCTTGATTACTGGTTTGTCACACACCCTCAAGTAACGACTATCTAAGCCTGATTGTATCCAAGATGGCGGACTTCAAACACAATTGCCAATTGCGCATGCGCGTATTCTTTCCCTGACTCCGGGGAAGTCACGAACAAGGTGTATAACTCTTGGTTCCATGAAAAGATAATTACATGCCCATTAGTCTCTACAAAAACTGCTTTCGGCACCATTTCCCCAAACACAAAAGCAGACAAAAAGCACATAGAACAAGGAATGTTCCAATCCTACCAGTGTACCCCGTGCCCAACACAAACACACAGTGGAAGGCCTTCTTCCTTGCGCTGAACTCAGAAGCAATCTGAAGCGATCAAAGCTAAGTGCATTCTCGTTATTTTGTTTGTCTTTGTTTCACCTGAAGAAGACCTAAGAGGTCGAAACGCGTTGTGTGTTGTCTTGTGACTCGTTTGTCCACGTTTCTCTGGGCGGTTCGTTGACATTTATTTAATTTGTTTAGATTTCCGCCTGCAGTCGTTTCACTTTGCAACTAGATTTATTTAAGATTTGCTTTAATTTTCATCCAAGTCTGGCAAAGCCTTCTGATCTTAATAAGCATTGTCAAACAGAACACCCAGTAGAACTTAAAACAAACACAGGCAACTTCAGTTTGATTAATACAAAAAACAAAAAACAACACAACAATCTTAAATGAGGTGGGGAACAATTACCAAAAATAGCAAAACGGCAGGTAAAATCTGCCCCCAAGTTCAGACGGTTACATTCTCATAACTTCAAACGGGGGTACTGTTCGGTCAAAATGCCTCATTTCAGAATTCCATCCAAGAAAGTCACGGTCAAATGGTGAAGGGATGGTGGAGGAACGATCAGAGAAATAGCAGAGTTCTTCCCATTTCTAGGATAATAACTCCCAGAGAAATGGAAGGGACCCTGCGATTTTTCTGGAAGTGACTCTCCTCCTCTCCCTCCCTCTCCCTCCCCCCCCCCCCCCCTCCTCTCTCTCTCTCTCTCTCTCTCTCTCTCTCTCTCTCTCTCTCTCTTCCTCACTCCCCTCCGCCCTGTTTTGACTCCAGTCTCCCTGATACTTTAAGTTCAACCAGGGTCACTTGATACATTGAAATGCTGAAACGGGCCAAACTAATCTCTCACGGCCCCTGTAGATCAATCTGTCACACTCGCTGGGGGTATGTAGAAACTCTAGGGACAACTCGATAGCAGGTCTTCAGAGAAGAAATTCTCCTCAGACACGTGTTTCAGCCCTGAGTCCCTTACATTCTACAGGAACCAGGCGGCATCCAGGTCGTAACTCCTACATACCCCTCTCTGCTGCCACTTTCCTGGTACTACCAGCAACTGTGGACTGTGGGGGGGGGGGGGGGGGGGGGGGGGGGGGGGGGGATGGGGGAGTCAGTTTCATCAAAAAAGTGTCAGTGCGTGCCGCCGTGGCGAAGTGGTTAGAGTAGCGGACTCCCGGCTGGGAGGTCGTGAATTCGAATCCCATCAGTCATGTGGGGTTTTCTGCACCGACCGGCTCCTACCCAGAGTTCAGTTTGCTGCAGACTCAGTTGGGACTACACAGTCGAGTTTCATCCACTTAATGGATGCGTTTCTGAGAGTGTTGCTCAAATTTCCTGACCAACACCGCAGGTACCTGTAACTCTCGGGCCTGGTTGATGCCGGGATATATCATGAAAGGAAACGTAGAGTACAGCCCTGTCATGCAGTCTCAGGCTAAAATGGAAATCCATAGCATTATCTAAATCATCCTCATTCTCATCGATCAGCATCAAAAAAAAAAAAAA